>CM035230.1:20540941-20819945 GCA_020226215.1 Sindora glabra | reverse complement strand
ATTCATTGACCAAAAGAAAGTGATCAAATGACATATACCAACTGCTAATGCTCCAATTAAAGTTGATGTCCCTGTCAAGCAATCTACTATTACAAATAAGTTTTATACACACATGAAGCATGATAGACCCATTGGTTCCAAAGATAAAAATCCTTAAAAAAGAAAAGGAGATAAGAATCTAGATAGCCAAATTAAGAATGTGAATGTGATAACTCTAGAAGAGTCCCCAAACAGAATTACTATTTCAGTTTAAAAAGAAACTCAGGTACTTGAAATTAGTGAAAATAAAGAGATCTTGATAAATTATGTCTTGAATGAAATACAATGAAACTGAAATGAAGTCAATGTTGATGATGTTTTTGCATATAATGCAATGCACGATATGATTAATGGCAGTAAGGATCATGAAACACAATTTATTATAGATTGTAGATAAAAGAGTTCAATGGTTAAAATGGAAAGATGCAATCAAGTTATAATTAAACTCCTTGCAAAGAGAAAAGTTTTTGGACCTATAGTCTGTACACTAAAAAATACAAATGGGTTTTTGTGTGAAAATGAAATAAAAATGGTGAAATTATAAGATATAAGGCATGATTTTTTGCTCAAGGGTTTTTGCAAAGACCTGGAATTGGTTATAAAGAAACATACTCACTTGTGGTAGATGTAACTACTTTTCGATATTTAATTAGTTTGATAGTAAATGAGGGGCTCAATTTGCATCTAATGGATGTTGTTACAACCTATTTGTATAGCTTACTAGATAATGATATTTATATGAAACTATCTAAAGGTTTTAATTTGCCTATAGAATACAATTTAGATACTCAAAAAGATTATTCAATCAAATTGAACAAATTTCTTTATCAATTGAAACAATCTGGACACATGTGGTTTAATTGTCTCATCAAATATTTATTAAAGGAAGGATATAAAAATGACCTTATTTGTCCATGTATTTTTATAAAAATATTTGGGAATGAGTTTGCCATAATTGTTGTTTATGTTAATGACTTAAATATTATTGGAACTCCTAAATAGCTTTTAAAAGCTGCAAATTGTTTAAAGAAAGAATTTGAAATGAAAGATCTAGGAAGAACAAAACTTTGCCTTGGATTACAAATTGAACATTTAAAGAATGAAATATTTTTTTTATTAAAAAGCTTATATAGCAAAGGTGCTGAAATAGTTTTATATGGACAAATCACATCCATTATGCACCCTAATGGTAGTAAGGTCACTAGATGTGAACAAAAATTCCTTTATACCTTGAGAAAAAGATGAAGAATTACTTGGTCCTAAAATACCATATCTTAGTGCAATTAGAACACTAATATATCTTATTAGTCATACATGACATGATACATCATTTGCTATTAATTTATTAATAAGATATAGTTCTTCACCTGCACGAAGGTATTAAAATAGAGTTAAGCATGTATTTTGTTATCATAGAGGTACAATGGATATGGGTTTGTTTTATAAGAATGTACCCAAGTCATTTGCTATCAATTTGTTTTATAAGAATGGGTTTCTTATCCTAGATATATCATTTGCTACTAATTTATTAACAAGATATAGTTCTTCACCTACACGAAGGTATTAAAATGGAGTTAAGCATGTATTTTGTTATCCTAAAGGTACAATGGATATGGGTTTGTTTTATAAGAATGTACCTAAGTTAGACCTAATTGGTTATGCAAATACAAAATATCTATCTGACCCTTATAATTGTTGATCACAAATATGCTATATGTTTATATATGAAAACACATTCATTTCATAGCAATCGATGAAACAACCTATAATAGTCACATCATTTAATCAAGCAAAAATTTTAACAATACATGAAGCAAGTAGAGAATATGTTTATTTGAGATCTATGATTTAACACATATGAGAGATTTGTGGTTTATCTTCTGGAAAAACAATCTCTACTATCTTACATGAAGATAACATTACATGTATCACTCAATTGGAAGAATGGTACATTAAAGGTGATAGAAAAAACATATTTCACTAAAATTCTTTTTCAATCATAATATTCAAAAGAATGGTGATATAAATATTCAATAGTTTTGTTCAAGTGATCATCTAATAGATTTGTTTACTAAGGCATTTCCTACTATTGTATTTGAAAAGCTAGTCCAAAATATTGGAGTACTTGGACTTAAAGATTTTAATTGATGTCATCATAGGGGGAGTTAATATGCACTATAATCTTTTTTCCTTCGTTATAATTTTTATCCTACTAGGTTTTTCCTAGCAAGGTTTTTGATGAAGCAGTACCCTATTGTGTCTTATATGGACATCCAAGAGGAGTGTTATAAATAATAATTGAGTTTATTAAATGTGGATATCCAGAGGTTAGACATTGTGCTCCCAAATATGGTTAATTATTAGATTAGATGTTACATTTTTATTATAGTCAATTATTAGGTTTCAATTCTATTTATGAGTCATTATTATTAAATTATAACATTTAATCAATTTGTCCTATAAATATGCATAGTATAAATTATTCTTAATATAGTTGAATCAAATACTCTCCTCCTCCTTATAATTCTCCTTCGTCTCTTTCATATTTTCTTTTACTATTTCTTAATTGTTTATAAAAAGGGAAGAGATTTCGGTACACCACTAATGCAATAATATATCAATACACTATTAGATCTCATCATATATAGATTTACCTTTTTCCAAAGTCAAATCTTGCACACTATACATTAACATATTAATAACCAAATTTGATAATATATCGAAATACTATTGCATTAATGGTGTACTATAAAATTTTATGAAACTTTCTAGAAGTTAGATGGTACTTTCTTTTTCAAGGGAATATCATAACAAATTCAATTAGATAAACAAATTGGTTTAGACAATAAATTTGGCTTAACAAATGATTAGATAAACAAATTAGTTTAAACAATAAATTTGGCTTACCAAATTTTGTGGACCAAACTAAAGCTTACTTCAACCGCTATTATTGTCAACTACAAAATTGACATGACAAAATTCATTCTAACCAATGTACAAGTCAATTAAGAAACAAAATAGGCTAACTAATATTATATTCCCTCCCTTTTCTATTTTCCTACTAACCTAATCCCTGAAAATAATTTAATCAAGTGTAACTAACAAGTAACAACAAGAAAATATTCTTTCATTGATATTTTTATACAAGCAATGTAATGTTAGTTAGTTATTAATATTATTTGTTTTTAAATTAAATAAAATCTTTTAGACTCAACATATATTAATTTTACTAAAAATTTTCACATGTACTAAATTGATCATGAACATAAAAAGAAATATATACACATGATGTTTTTATGCTAAAATTTTTTGTTCTTTACAAATTGTAAATAGTCAGTGAACTATGCATAAGATGATCTTTTAAGAAAATGAGTGGATGTTACAATCGCTAAAGTAATAATGATTAATATAATATAATATTAGGTTAATTATTAATTATTATTTATTTGTTATGATTGTTTCCATTTTCGCATGAACACATTTTCATATCCATGGGACCATTTTTGTGTATGGCAAACTGACATAGAGGAAGCCCTTCTTGATCCTTGATTTGGTCATTAACTTTCTCTTTGCAAAACTATAAAATTAGCATTCCTTTATTAATAATTGTTGGATCATGGAATCCAAGTCATTTAAAACGGATCCATACCTCGATCCAAAAAGCGTCTATAAATAGGCAGAAGAAAAAAAGTTTTAGGTTAGGTCAATATCATTATTCATCAAAATCTCTTAGAATTCTCTCTCATTTCTCTTTGCACATGAAAAAAGGGAATTCATGCTGTGAAGAAGGTTGTCTTTCTAAAGGGATTGCTAATATGACTAGTAAAAGCAAATACAAAATCCTAAAATTTTTGCTATATACTTTTGACATTTTGTATGTATGAATTTGATATCATATTCCTATTATATTATTAGCATTAGTATCAAAGCATATGATTATTTGCTTTTTTGGTCAATAATATATATATGTATGTATCATTTTTTTTATAGTATTTTGGTTTGATGTGAAATTCATGGATTTTATCTTCTAATATTCACTATTGGTGTTAGAAGTGGGATCTATACCCACGCCTTCTATAAAAGGTTTTATGACTTTGTATTTTTATTGGCATTAGTTATCTGCTTTATGCTTCATTTCTTCATACATATTTGTTGGTTGGCTTTATTCTGTGGTCACTGTTTGCAAATTAGTATTCCGTGTGTCAGTAAAAAGGGACAATTTTATGTTCAAAATCTATAATTTTTTTTTTGTTTTGTTATGGGATTCTAAATTTTAGGTGATTATTTCAATTTATATATTTGACTAGTTCATGTTTCATGGACTCTTTTTTCTACGTTCACTGGGCATATTATCAATAATGAGAACATGTGATGGCCAAAAGATATCCAAGTTAATTTTTTCTTTGAAATATGACTAGCATACACAAAAACAAGAGATGATAGTGATCCGTCCCATCATCAATAACATTATACAATTTCACTGTAACATTATATGTGAATCAGTTTCATATATAATGGCGAAATTCTATTTCTCATCACTTTAACTTATTAAGTATTATACTGCCCTTCGTTAATCTCATGTTAATGCAATGAGTTGTGTCCTGTTCTGTCACTTCTTTGCATTTGTTTCTATCTAAAAGAAAAAAAAATTGTGTGATAAGTGCATCTACATTTGGCAATTGATGGTGCTCTTCAATTAAGTCTTTCTATCTCAATCTATTTATGTTTAATTTTGTTATTTCATATAATTTTTTTTAGTTTTGGTAATTAAAAAAATGAAAGAATAGTTAAAAAATCATAAAATAGTTTTTAAAAGAAAACTATCAAAAGATAATTAATTTTTTTTGAAATAATAGTTAAAAAAATTTCCATAAAATAGTTTTAAAAAACTGTAGAAAAATGTTTGAAAACCTTTCAAAAGGAAAAATAACTATCATGTACCTATGGGATTTGAACCCATGCCCCTACAAAACTCCATGTATCAATCGTTAAGCCATTTTGCCAACCATGTTATAAGCCGCTCAATATCTGTGATATAATCTACTTACACAATAAAATTTTAACAAAAAAATTGTAGCTGAAAGTCATAAGCAGGATTTGAATCCTGAACACCCAAGATGACAAGCCTCATGTCAAACCACTAGAACTAAATTCTGCTTATTGTTATAGCCGCCCAGTAATATTGATAAAAATACTTGAACATGACAGAATTTTTTTTTCACACACTCTAAATTCTTTATATAATTATTATGAGAATTTTTTATACATTATTTACATGATATATAGAATTATTTAAATTTTTTTTGTGATAGACATTTTTAAGCATACTTTTTATGCAATTATTACCTTAGAGATGTAATTAAGTTATTTATTTTCTATAGATGTTATAGAAAATGGTGAGATTTATACGTACACCAAGAGTTATACAAATTCCAATGCAATGATAAGAAGTCAATATGTTGACTATCGAATTCAAAAATCTCCAAGCTAATTTAGAAGTTTATAAAGATAATTTTGTACATCTTATAAATCATATTATCAAGTTCCATGAAAAAGTTTAAAACTTGGTATGGGCTAGTTCTTTAAAGATGAATCAAAATTTGAAGAAATTAAAGGCCTTAATAAACACCTTACTTATAAATTACCAAAGGAATATATTAGATTTTCTATTAGAAAGAACAAGTGGATATAAACAATATAATAACATTGTCCCATAGATTTGTATTAGACTATTTAGAGTGTAAAAATCATAGATGTGATTTGAACTTTTACAAGGCTGTCAGGTAGAAAGGAAATCTAGTATTGAAGCCAAATTTCCACAAGAGCTATATGATAGGTTTATTAGCTCTTTTCCATAAAGAATCAAACATTTGAAAACATTGTAAGAATTTAGATAGATGTTTGATATATGATATTTTATGTAATTTCTTTTATGTATTATATTGCTAAAATACATTTTAATTTATGTTAATTTTCTTTTATTATTGGAATCGCATATCTATAAGTTCTTTTATTTAATGTACTTTGCTTAATTAATTATTATAGCATTAGCCTGACATTATGAATTTAGATGATAATTAGAAACCATAGTGAACTTTTGACTCTAAACCCTACATGTGAACTAGTACTAACATAATTAATTAGAGCCAAAGTAGACATGTATGTGTGGCTATATAATAATTATGTGCAATTCTGTTCACATATAGAACTTTGTATTTCTACGGACACAATGACTACAGCTTCCAAAAACATTGTTCCTAAACATTGTCCCTCACAATCAAATTTGACACTTACAAAAAGAAAACTTGAACATTTAATGAAAAAATGTTTTATGTGAAATGTCAAATACGATTTATGAATTAAAAGATACGAGTCATGTGTTAACTAACAAGCAACAAGTCTAAATTATAATTTGCTCCTTGCTTCATTCTTGGAAGCATATGAAGATGCATTTAACCCACATTAAAAATATCCAAACAATGGATGATGTTGTGCACCACCTTAAGCTAGAAGAAGAAAAGGCTTGAGGCTATTAATCTTAATATAGATGTGTATATGGCTTTATCAAGAATAGGAAAAGTTCCTAGGCAAAAGTGCAAATAGAAAAGAAAGAAGATAGCTCAAACCCACATGGCAAATTAGGTTGCTTAAGGAAAAATATATCTTTATTAGATTCTCAAAACATTGAAAAGGCTATGTGTTCATTGGTAGAAATGATAGTGGGAGTCTTACAAAATTTGAATCATAAGATGTCACATTCTTAGAGAATGATTTTTCTAAATGGAGTAATATAAATAAGGACTTATCCTTAAAACGAGACTACAACTACAAGCACTCAAGACTCACTTCCTTCGAGTGGGAGAATTTTAGGAAATATGTTTCCAATTCCAAGTACAAATGATAATGATTTTGATTAGCATAGCAGTAATCCAAATGAGAATATTCAAATGATTAATGATCTTAGTCTGAGTGGGAGCAATTTAAGGACCCTTGAGAAATATATTTCTCCAAACCTCAATTGTGATATAATGGTAAAAAATGCATTCCTTGTCATTGTTTCCACATTGAAGGTGGTGAAGCCTTTATGACCATTGCACAAGATGAAGATGAGTCAAGAAATATCACAGAGGCTTTCTCAGGCCTTAATAAAGAAGATTGGACAAAAGCAATAGAAGAAGAGATGGAGTCTATGAGATCAAATCAAGTTTGGGAACTTGTTGATCTTCTAAAAACACGTAAGGCCATTGGCAACAAATGGGTTCTCAAATCAAGCATAAGGCTAATGGCACTATTGAAAAATATAAGGTTAGACTAGTAGCAAAAGGTTACACATAACAGAAAGGATTGGATTACGAAGAAACTTTTTTATTTGTTGTTAGATTCAACTTAATCTGTTTGTTATTGGCTATAGTTACAAGCATGGACATTGAATTACATCAAATGGATGTAAAGATTGCATTTCTCAATGGAGATTTAGAAGAAGAAATCTACATTCAATAGCTTGTAGGTTTTATCAAAAAAGGCCAAGAAAACAAGTTTGTAGACTTTGAAGTCCATATATGGCTTGAAGTAGTCTTCAAGATAATGGTATATTATTTTCACAAACATGATTATGTCAATGATTTTATCATGATTGACGAAGACCATTATGTATATATAAGAAAGTTCAGGATAAGTTTATAACTTTATCATTATATGTTGATGATATACTATAGCTAGAAATTGCAAGGAGTATGTCAATAAAATTAAAGGATGGTTGTCATCTAATTTGAAATGAAAGATATGGGTGAAACTACATATATTCTTGGAGTTAAGATTTCAAGAAAACATTCAAAGAAATTATTATCTCTATCACAAGAGCATTACATTAATAAAATTCCTGAACATTTTCAAATGCAACATTGTAAACCTATAGATGCTCCTATGCTAAAGGTGAAAGTCTAAACCACAGGGTGTGTCCTAAGACTCTAGAAGAAGAAACATATATAAGAAAATTTTCCTATGCTAGTGCAATTAGATGTCTGATGTATGCAATGATGTGCATAAGATTAGATATTTGTTTTTCATTAATATGGTAAACTAATATCAATCCAACCCAGGCCTAACACATTGGAAAGCAATTAAAAGGATACTAAGGTATCTAAAAGGTATTGTTGACTATTCATTGGATTATGAAGGAAATGATTTGCAATTGAAAGGCTACAATGATGCTGATTAGGAAAGAGACTTAGATGAAAGGAATTTTACCTCTAGGTATATTTTCCTACTAAATAATGGGGCCATATTTTGGAGTAGTAAGAAGCAATCATGCATAACCTTATCTATAATGGAAGATGAATTTGTAGCATTTTTAGCAGTATTACAAGAAGTTGTGTGGCTTAAAAAGATTCTTGGATCATTTGGGTGTAAATGCTAATATTGTTGATCTAGTTTTAGTAAATTGTGATAACTAAATAGCAATAGCATATACAAAGGACCCCAAATATCATTGCAAGACCAAGCATATAGACATAAAGTATAACTTTGTGAGAGATATGGTTGCATATAAGGAAGTGAACATGAAATACATTTCTATGCATGAGATGGTAGTAGATCCTATGATTAAGCTTATTCCTGAGGATGTATTTGTAAAATATGTGAAAATCCTAAGGATTGCATAGATGTTGATACAATTATTGTAATTTCTTTTAACAATGTTCATAGAATATTAATATTTGAATAATAATTGTGTTTTATTATAAGCTTACATATATAGATGTAAGAATTTTTCTTAAAACATTCTTAAGTTATTAAAAGGTGTGTTGAACAAATAGAAGATTAGCCCTCTCACATAGGTAATCACATGTCATTAATTTTTTTTTTTGTAATTAATAAAAGATGAGACAATTTTAAGCTTCTTATCTGAGTGATAATTGAGAGCCAAGCTTAAAACATAAATGTTGCCTTGTTAACAAACAAGATGAGGTTATATATAGATAAAATCGTAATTGAATTAATAAAATTACTTTATCTCTCTAAATTGCTAAATATGAGTTTTGATGGAAATAAGAAAGAGTAGATTGGTGAACTTAAGTTAGACATTAAGTATGTCTAAACCATTATCTATATAGTATTAATGCATTATGTAAAAACATATGCTCCTTGAGAAAAAGGAAACAATATTGTAACACGTGTTTCATAGCACGTATGCAAATTATGACTAATAAAGGTGATCAAAGTTTAGATCTTAATTTTGATGTGTGAGACCTTTGAGGGAATAAAGTCCTCATACTTGTACCCTTATGACTTTATTCTATTTCTTGAGATTTAAATTTAATAATTTTTATTTAAAATGTTACAAATGACCATGAGAGATTCAGTCTAACATGACATTACTAGAAAAGCAAATTAAATTAAAATCAAGAGATCTCAAAAAAGAGGAAGATCACTAAACATATCACATTATGTTTGTATTTACTAATATACTAGTTATAGAGTGTCTATAATTGTGAATAGAATATTTAATATATATGATGCATATGAATGAGATCATTTCAGAAATTTAAATGTGATAAAATGATTTATGATACTGTATACTTAAAGTTTACTTAAGATTCATTGTTTATTGAAAAGTTATATATTCCTAATAGATGTATAACAAAGAGCTATTGAAATATGCTAGTCACACGGCCTATTTTCTTGTATGATTTGTTGCAGAGAATAAGAGATAATGTTCTCTTGTGAAATACTGAGAGAGTATGGATCCCATTATGATCGAATAGGAGATGCTAGATCATGGGTCCAAATTGCCCAAAATGAGTTTATAACCCAATCCATATCTTGACCCAAAAAATATGTATAAATAGACAAAAAAAGAGAAGAAGTTTAGGTTGGGTCAATATCATTATTCATCAGGAATCTCATAGAATTCTCTCTCATTTCTCTTACACATGAAAAAGGGAATTTATGCTATGAACAAGGTTATCTTTCCAAGGTGATTGCCAATACGACCAGTAAAAATAAATACAAAATCCTGAAATTTCCATTGTATACTTCTAACATTTGGTATGTATGAATCCAATTTCATATTCCTATTATATTATCTATCAATAATAATTCACGTACATGGCAGATGGCGCTCATTTGATAAAGAAAAGATTTAAATATTCTTTTAATTCTCTTGAAATGACTTCATCTCTCTCATTTAAAAATTTTATTTTAATCTTTGTAGAACCAAAATTGAATTAATTTTGATCTAATAATACATTTTGTTACTAATTACTTGTAAAAAATATGTTTAAATAAGTTACAATACTTTTTCCTCAGATCGAGGAAGCTGTGCTTTATGATTTAGCCGTTTGAATGCTTGATGAATTCTTTCTCCATCAAGGGAAAAAATTTGCTGTGTATTTTCACATGTAATAACAAACATTTTTTTTTATATATTTTAATAAAGAATTTGAATAGCATAAGGTTTTAAATTTAATTTCCTTGCTAACCGTGTAAAATATTTGTTGCTTAAATGGTTCAAAATTCCTACCAAATTAAGTATTAAAACTTAGGCACAGGTTTGATTCATAAAATTATATGCTCTTTTGAATATATATATATATATATATATATATATATATATATATATATGAGAAATTTTTTTCAAATCAAAACAGTACTTAGAAATTGTCTGTACATAGGCGAGAATAATCCTCATATCTACCTCAAGGCGTCTTGAATCTGAATGTAAAACATGCACAATTAAGGCTGCGTGTGTTTCGTTAGAAGGAAAAACCGCTTTTTACAAGAAAATATTATACATATATATATTGATTAATGAATGAGTAATATGTAATTTTATAATTTTAATTAAAAAATAATATTTGGAATATTCGAAAGAAAGTAAATTCTTTTTTTAAAAAAGTTGAATTTAATTTTTTAAACTCTTCATGTCTCTAATTAATCAAATAAAATTCTTTTTTATATTAATATTTTATAAAAATATTTTTCAACTAAATAAGCAAGGTTTTCTTGTCACCTTCAAAATGATTGTTAAATTTGTGGAGTCCAAATTCAAGATTTGATAATCAAAGGACTAAAATTGTTAATTTGTATTCTATATATTAAGATGATAAAAAATCATAATTAAATTGAAAAAAGATGTAAAAAATGAAGGATTTGTCCTTTTCGCAACCTTCTATCTTTGTTTCCACTTCATGGTTTTCCATTTTTCTTAATAATTTTAATTTCATACTGTAAACTTACGCAGCGATTTTAGAGAGATATAGAAGTGAAAAGGGGAAAAAGTTGAATTCATTTGAATCGCTTGCGTTTTTTCAAATTACATATGGAAATATGGTCGTATTTTTTTTTTAATTACACATGGGAATATGCTCATATTTTTCCCCCTAGAAATGATCTTCTACTCTAGTTCTCTTTCTCTTTAGGGGAAGGAGCGACTTCGCCACAGTTTAAAACTAATCATTGAAAAAAAAAAAAACAACAAACAAACTCAGTTGTTCATTCCATTTTCCAAGTGTTAAAACTGAGCCACATCAATCAAGAAGGAATTTAGATATTTAAATTCCTTTAGGTATACATTTGAATGAGAAACGTAAATAATATTTGTCAAATTAATCTTACATTTGGTACAGTGGAATAAAAATATAAATAAAATTAGAAAAAGGAATACGCTCATATTTTCCCCTAAAAATGATCTTCTACTTTAAGTTTATATATATATAGCGACTTCACCAGAATTTAAGAGTAATAATTAAAAAAAAAAAAGAGCCTCGATTATCCATTCCGTTTTTCAAATGGTAAAAATGAGCCGCGTCGATGGATCAGAAAGGAATATAAATATTTAAATTTCTTGAGGTATACATTTAAATGAGAGATGTATATACAGTAATGTTTGAGAAATTAATCTCACATTTAGTAGAATGGAATGAAAAGATTATTTTATAAATGTATTTATATGGTAAGTAATGAAATTGATATGTCATTCTATTTTTATATTTGATATGATAAAATAATATAAAATTGGAATTAAAAAAGTATAATTAATGATAGTAATATATTTATTAAAAAATAATAAATATTTTATTAAATAATTTAATATTATTATATATGTCATATAGTCAATAATGAAAATTGTCACAATTTAAATTTTATCATCAAAATCATAACTAATAAAAAACCCTTCAATAATAAAAGCATAAAAATTTTAATTTAATAAATTTAATATTAAATATCTTTTAAAGAGTACGAATATATGATATTTTAAATTTTATCATTGAAAATATAATTATTAAGATATTTTATAGAGAAATCTTCAAAATTAATTTTTATTGTATGTTAACATAGAGCAATATTCAAATATATCAAAATTATCACAGATATGTATGTAAAAAAAAGTCATTCCATAAACGATGAAATAATTTATTTCATTATTTTGTTATAAAATAAAGATTTTATCATCTAATAAATGACAATTTCTTAATGAATGAACATTTCTATATTATAGTGTATGTCAAATATATAGTAACATTGAAATTTATGAAAATATTTTTTTCACATATTAATATTGGGTAACAAATTATTTTAGCGATATATACGATTATGTTAATATACGTTAAGTAAACCAATTAATATTGCATTTCCTCCATTTTCTTCTTACCTTTCGAATCTAAAAAGAATCTAATCAATTTCTTGAATGCCACTAATAAATGCAAAGATAATAAAATATTAGATAAATATGATTAGCTCTATTAGCTTTAAATTTAATAAAGCTAATCAGTCTCAGATTATGCCATGTTTAATAAAATAATTTAGTGCGTATTAAATTGATTGTGAGTCTACAGAAAAATCGTAAACAATTAATCTTTTAAAAAAGAGTGAATATTTCTATCACTAAATCAAATGAGTGGATTTTATTATCATTAGTCAATGAAAATGATTATACTTTTCTTCCTCCATCCCTTTTTTATTTTTTAATTTTATAATCTCTTACGTGTGAAACGCAATTCAACAAATCCGTGGGACCCTTTTGCAGGGGGAAAGACAGACTATTATTATTTTTTTTAAGAGCATGAATTAGTAGGGACAATCATTAATTATAGTTATAGTTATTAAGTATTATTATAGGATCATTTTTCTACTGCGAAAATTTTTTAATATTATATTTATATTTGAAAATTTAATGCTACTTTCGTATAAATTTTAAAAAGTGCATTAATTTTTTATAAAAATTAATTATGAAATGCATTTCAATACATTTTAAAAATAGTAATTAAATTTGATGTTAAAAATTAATAAATTGATATGTATATAAAAAATATATAAATATAACATTGAATTTTCAATGTTAATATAATATTAAAATTTTCTCTTTAATTATGCAATATTTAATTTAAATTATAATTACATAATATTTAATTCAAATTATAAGTACTTTTCAAAAAGAGCAAATGCATCAGTTTCATCAAATACCATCTATTCCAAAAAGCCTCCCATCTCGCAACCGGCGAAAACCCCTAGAAGACTATCAATTCCGTGATTTGCTCGTTAGCTTATTCTTCATTTTACAAAGAAATTATGAATAGTATAAATTTTACTGCAATTTTTTAAATGAAATTTGATAAATTATATGATGATATATTAATAATTAAATTTAATAATAGATTAATATATCATTGTATTAATAGTGTGCTATAATATTTCCTTCCTTTTATCATAAGCCTATAAAATTAGCATCGTCTAATTTAGTTAAAAAGAAAAGATTGAAGCTCCAAACACATTTTGTAAGAAAAATTCTTATTTATTGATGCTTATATTTAAAAATTTACAATCATAAAAGAATATTTTATTTATTTAATATATATGTGGTAAAAATCCATTTTCTTTATTTTTTATTATCAATACGATATATATTATCTTATTAATTATAACGCAGGTTAGTAGCACAAAGTTCCTTACTTTTACACTTGTAAATGCCATTTTAGTTTGCTCTTCTACTTAAAGTTTAAAAAAATTATATATCTAAATCCCTTCCTCATCAACGTAGCTCATTTTTACCATTTGAAAACAGAATGGACAACTTAGTAATTTTATTCTTTAAAATCATTATCTATAAATACTAAGAGTTTTTTTTTCTTCTTTACCAATTGTAAATAATCAGGGAACTATACACAAATTGATCTTTTAAGAAATTGAGTAGATTTTACTTTTGCTAAAATAATAATGATAAATATAACATTAGTTAATTATTTTATTTGTTATGATTGTTTCCTTTAGGCGTGAACACATTTCCATAACCACAGGACCATTTTTGTGGAAGGGAAGACTGACTTTGAGGAGGACCCCCTTTTTGCTTGATTGGGTCATTGACTTACTCTTCCTTCGCGTAAGACTGTAAAATTAGCATTTTCCAGTTAATTCACAATACAAGGCACTCAATTGACAAGGAAAATATATAAATATTATTTTTTAATTCTCTTGAAATATGAATTGATTGATTTCATCTATCTCATTTACCTTTTTTTATTTAAATTTTTTTATAAATTAAATTGAATTAATTTTGATCTAATAGTTTATTTTCTATTAGTAATAAAATGTTTAAGTAATTTACTGCATATTTTCATATGTAATAACAAAAATTTATTTATATATATAATAGTAGGGAATTTGAATAGTATATCAAAGATTTTAAATTTAATTTCCTCCCTAGCAGTGGGAAAAAAATTATTGCTTAAATGGTTCAAGATTCCTACCAATTTAAAGTTTAAAATTTAGACAGGTTCATAAAATTATACATTCCTTTGAAACATTCTTTAAAAAAATGTGAAAAAGGTTTTCTAAATCAAACGCTACTAAGAAGTTGTCCGTACGTAGGCGAGAATAATCCTCAAATCTAACTGAAGGGGTCTTCAATCTGAATGTAGAACATTTGCACAATGCCACCTTCACAATTTTGTGGAGTCCAAATTCAAGATTTGTAAGTTAAAGGACTAAAATTGTTTGGCTTGCATTTTATATTTTTTGTTGATCAAAATTATAATTAAATTCGATAATGTCTTACTCGTATTTTCTTATCAAGATTTAACCATTCCGTAAACAATTTTTATTTTTAAATTATTCTTCCCAAAATTAATTCACCCGTTCCCTTCTCTATATTCTAAATTCTAAGGAAAATGTAATACTAGATTTGAGATGAATTGACTTAAAAAGTTGACTTTGCCATGGAAGCATTGTAGTTCCTTTTTACTAACTGATGCTAAAGTTTCGATTATAACTTTGGTTTTGTTCCTGTCCACTTCAATGCCATTTTAACAAACTAAGAATTCTAAGAAATTTCTTGTTGAAATACTGAACGCATACTTCAAAGGATTTATCTTTAGGTTATCTTTGAGCATTCAGTTGTAAGTCTACCTTAAAAATTTCAGTTCTTCATGCGAACCAACTTTCAGTACCACATTATCAAAGTACACTTGACTTCCCAATCATACTATAGAAGATTGCATTCATGGTTGGTTAATATGCATCACCGGCATTCTTCAATTTGAAGGGCATAACTACTTGTTCAAATGTACTGATTATCCTAGCACATCAAAAAATTATTTTCGGCTTATCTGTTTCAACTATGTACATTTGGTTATACCTAGCTTTCCTATCCCTTAGGCTAAATACTATGTGGCCGAAAGTCAAATCAATTAACATATCTACAATTGACATTAGGCATTTGTCCTAGGTGTCACACTATTCAAGTGTATGCACACTTTCTGCTTACCAATCATCTTTATGACAAACACCACATTCGAAATCCATCCACATCCCTTGTGACCTTGATAAATTTGGCCTCCAGTAACTTTATTATTTCTTCTTGATATTTAGTACAACCGTACAATTTATTCTGATGGTTGTTTGTGAAGCCAAAACTCATCCTTGATCATGTGTTTCATCGAGTGTCTACTCAAATCCATCTCATCATAGGGCCATGGAAATCAAAGATTATTAATTTGATGATCTTTTTTTAGTTTTTTTATGATTAAGTATATTATATTTGATCCATATAATGCAAAAGTTATAAAACAATTGTAAATGTAATACAAAAATATTTGATTAGAAGCTTTATAAAAGAATTACAAGACATTATAATAAGGAAAGAGATTTCGGCCATACTAACAATAATGTACTAGTAAACCATCAGATTTTATCATATATTAGATTTTTTTTTTCTAAAAGTCAGATTTTACATATTATACAATAATATGTTAAAGATAAGATCTAACAGTATATCAGAATACTGCTACATCTAGATGTATCATATAATTTTTCTACAAAAAATTATAAAATTTTATGGAAACTTTCTAGGAAGTTGGACGGATACTCACTTTTTTCAAGGAAATATCATAACAAATCCAATTAGATAAGCAAATTACTTTTGACAATAATTTTGACTTACCAAATGCTGTGGACCGGACTTGAGCTTACTTCAACCATTATTATCGTCAACTATAAAATTGACTTGACAAAATTCATTCCAACCATTATTCATGTCAATTAAGAAACTAAATGGGCCAATTAATATTATATTCCCTCCTCTTTCTTGTTTTCCTACCGACCCAATTCCTGAAAATAATTTAATCAAGTGTAACCAACAATAGGAAAATATTTTTTCACCAATATTTTTATGCAAGCAATGTGGCATTAGTTAGCTATTAATATTATTTGTTTTTAATTAGACTCAAAATATATTAAGTTTACTAAAAATTTTTACATGTACTAAATTGATCGTGAACATAAAAAGAAACATATAGGCACGATGTTTTTATACTAAAATTTTTTTTGTTCTTTACGAATTGTAAATAATCAGTGAACTAATGCACAAATTGATCTTTTGAGAAAATGAGTGGATGTTACTATTGCTAAAGTAATAAGGATTAATATAATATAATATTGGTTCATTATTAATTATTATTTTATTTGATTGCTTCCATTACGCGCGAACGCATCTTTATATCCGTGGGAGCATTTCTGTCAGTGGCAGACTTAGGGGAAGACCTTCTCGTTCCTTGAATTGGTCTTTAACTTACCCTTTGCAAGACTATAAAAATAGCATTCTTCTATTAATAATTCACGTACATGGCAGATGGCCCCCAATTGGTAAAGAATGAAGGAAAAACTTAACAATAATAACAAAATTATTCACCACAATTTTTGCTTTTAATTGTAGCATGATGAGGAGCAGAGTACAATTATAGAATTATTTACAATATTTAAATTTATATGTACGAGCTATCCAAAGCACAAAAATTGACATTGATTTATTAGGAAATTCTTCAATAATTTTTCAATCACTATACAGTAGGTCTTATTGATAGAGCAAAAAACTTAATACTAAGAAGATGTGAAGTAGGGACCTCTTTATATATTATACAATTTGTGTTTGGAATCCTATCTATCACCAAATCCAAACTTGTTTACCAGTATTGGGTCAAATACCTATATGTCTATATAAAATTGTTGCACATATAAGGTTTAATTAACAATAATCATTTTATTAATAAATTTTGTAAAGTCAACAAAATACTAACAATCTCCCGCTTGGACATACATAATTTATTAGTGGTCACAAAAAGGATTAATGTTAATACAAAATTGTACTTTCACACCCAATGGTTTAATGAGATCATAGGTATCTAGTAACATAAATGTTATATCTGAAGGGATATTAACATCACAATATACCAAACACCTACACCTCGTTAACCAACACTATCAATTTGTGTAGAATAAGATTTACACAACTTTATTTGACTATGTGTAAATCTATGCACAATGGGTCTTAACATCCACCCAAAATGCTTAACAAATATGAGATAAGGTCTAAACATCTCCATAAATATGCCATAACTAAAATGTGCACAAACATGGCAACATTACGAATATCTCAATATGAGTATTTCATTTAAATATATCACAAGATATCAATGAGCTCACATCAATAAAACTCCCACTAACTCAAGATACTAGTAAGGCTTAGGAAAATTCACTTTATTCACATGATCATGCTTTATATTTACCCTTGAGCTTTTTGGTTAGTGAATCTATGAGTATTCAATCCCTTAAAATTAAATAATATATTTGTTTATTTTCTTTCTCATAAATAGGTACTTCAATTTGAAGTCTTATACACAGATAAATTTGTTAATGGCAATATTGTCACAACATAAATCTAGTTAAAGTCAAAACACTCAACTTGCAAATTTGATAAGGAATTTATTACATATGACATATCCTACCCTTTAATCAAGGTTGTCATAATTAACTGCACAATAATTTCATGATATAGTACCTCCTAACACATGTTCAGACATAATTTTATATTCATCTAGACAATTGATAGAACAAGTTTAAGTAACCTCTACATATAAGATCTTCCAATCTTCTATAGGTCAGCATGTAATCACTTATACAATATCATTTACAATTTACAATCCAAAAGCAGTTGACCTAAATTAACAATAGGTTACCTATGCCAACTCATATAGGACAATCCTTATTACTTTAGAAATACTTAAGCCTAATAAATTTAATTCTCTCGAATTAACAAATATGAGAATACATTGACATATTGGAATCTTTTACTACTAAAATAAGACAAACCAAATGTTCCTAGAATTTATATGTTATAGACCCACCACGTAAATGATTTTAAACTTATGGCCCCATTATACATGTAATTTTGGGCCTACTACACTTTACTTTCAAGCCATTTTTAACTAGGTTTAATTTAATTACTTTGTCTTGACTGACATGTCCATACCATGACTAGCTTAGAAAAGCATCATCATCATCCAGATCCAAAAATTACCAAAATGGCCTAGTTTACCTTACATTAATCTGCATTACTCTTTTGATATTTGAGAGAAATTACAATCTCATTAAAATGAGATACAACTATATGAATAAACTATCTAGTTATCAGGTTACTAATCAAGAGGGCTACTCTCTTCTCCAACTAATACAAATCCCACTAAAATAAGCTATTTTAGACAATAAGCAAATTTTAAAATGTCAACATAAGAGAGTCTTAGATAAATTACATCCTTAAATGGATCAGTCTTACTAAGCAAATTTTATTTTTCTAACTCCTACCTTTTACCAAATTCAATAGTCTCCCACTATCCTAAGACATCCTTAAATGGATCAGTCTTACTAAGCCCTAGAGATGGCATTAAGGTGAAGTTTTGAAATTTGAATTTTGTAAAATCCCAAGCAACCCTTTCAAAACTCGTTCCCCAAAAATGTCTCAAAAATTAAGTTTTACTTACTAAAATTTGTGAACCAGTCAAAACCAATTTTCACTATTAAAATTTAGTAAAATACTATATTTTTTAGTACAATATGAACAAAGCCCATCCCTACTTGAAAAATGACTTTGCAAGAAGATAACAAAACTTGGTGTAAAAACCACTTTGTTTATACTAAGTTAGAAAATTCAAAATTTTATATTTTTCAGAAAATCAAACTAAAACAATGTTCATAATGGGCCTCAATAGCCCTTTAGCCTTATTATTGATTATTCTCTCAATTAATGACCATTTTTCGCTCAATCTAAGTTCATGGATTTTTATTTTCTAAAATAAATAGGTCAAGCATTTATCAATTCAAGGATGCTTCATTTGGTGATTTGGCCCAAAATAACCACCAAATCAACTTAATTCGAGTAAAAACACCTTTTGTCTTCCAATATTGCTCTATATTCAAATTCAAACTCATTATGAGTTCTAAATTCAAAATCACCAAATACATCATCTAGAACTAGGCTGTATCAAACACAACTTGTCCCTTTTACCATATTAAAATTATTTTGCATAGACATTAAATTTAGGAAGATATTAAAATCATTCAACGCTTGTCAAGATCTTAATCATGCAAAAAATTTCCTCACAAAATTACATCACACAATATCAACTAGTATTACATTATAATAGCTAACCATACACTTATATTATAGCCAACTTACTATATTAATAATATAATATCGAAAGGTATTTAGTATTATCAACATGGCCTCTCTCTTGAACAATTTAAAATATTTTTTTTTAATTTTACATCAAAGTTCATGTAATTGGTCCCATGAAGGTGAGTACATAATTACATAAAAATTTTATGGCAAAATCTGAGTATACAATAATTTTCAATTAATGTAATAATCCTCCAAAATTTATTGCATCATACAACTAGTCTCCAAAATTATTACACAAACTAAAATAGGTAGCTTACAACATAAAAATTACATAGGATAAATTTTATTTCAAGTTTATTTCAATTAAATTATGAAATAAATACTATAAAATATTTCTATTCCTAAAAAAATCTAGAAGATTCCCATTAAAATGTGCTCGAAAAGTGAATGGATCCAATGTTGGCATTGCGACTAACCACCATTAGGAAGGGCAGCACATGGCCATACATACTAGTAGTGCAATTGGGCATGCATGCGAGCATATTGCTCACTTTCTTCCACCCAATGCTAGGTTTGTAGGCTTGTTTCTTGACTTAATCTCGACCCCGTTTTGTATCCTTCAGCCCAACATCTTCTAGCTTGTTCCATGCAATTCTAGTATGTGTTTTTGAGATCGTAACTACCTAGATTTTATCTCTTAACCTTCCACTACCTAATTGCTTTGTCTCTAGCCTATAAATATATGGAAAACTTGCATTTTGAAGTTTAAAAAATGGCAATCCACAGTTGTGGAGGTTCTATTTTCAATGAGTAATTGTGTTTTATTTTATCATATCACATCCTTTAAAAAAATCCCCTTAAGGACCTAATCTAATCTACCCACACTTCACTCTATCATCTTTCAAGTTTGTAGGAATTCAACTATGCAGGCAGATGAGAACTATTCATACTAGGTTTTTCCTTTTTTTGTCAAAATTTATGAATCTATATGTTTTCTATTAAAATCCATACTTACAAAATTATACAAGCACTCATTCATGGCAAAAAAAAAAAATTATCACATAACAGAAATCCCTAAATAATTGTGGAGGCATGTATTATAGTGGTAATTGAAATTATCATTAGCATAAATTCCATACAAAGCTAACAATGTATTGATTCAAAATTCCCCCAATAATTAACTACAACCAAAAGCCAAAATAGGTTTTGATACCAATTGAAGGAAAAACTTAATAATAATAATAATAACAACAACAACAACAATAATAACAATAAAATTATTCACCATGATCATGACCTTTGATTGGAGCATGATATGAAGGAAAGACAATTACAAAATTATTCACAATATTTAAATTTATACATACTAGTCATTCAAAGCACAAAGTTTAATACTAATGCATTAAGGAATCTCTCATTCAGCAATCACCCAATCACTATGCAGGAAGTCTCACTAATGGAGCTGAAAACCTAGAATTGAGGAGATATGAAGTGGGAACCCCTCAATATATTACACAATGTGGACTCTGAATCCTATCCATCATTGGATTCAAACCTGCATACTAGTGTTGGGTGAAGTACCTATATATCTATATAAAATTGTCACACACATAGGGCTTAATTAATAATAATCCTTTTATTAATAAATTTGTAAAGTCCACAAAATACTAACAAAGAAAATATTTAAATATGCTTTTAATTCTCTTGAAATATTAATTGATTGATTTCATCCTTCTCATTTAAATTTTTTTTTATTTTAATCTTTTGTATAACTAAAATTGAATTAATTTTGATCTAATTATAAGTTTTGTTATTAATTACTCGTAAAATATGTTTAAATAAGTTACTGTATATATAATTTTCTCGCCAGATTTAGGAAGCCGTGCTTTATGATGTAGCTTGTTTGAATGCTTACCAAATTCCTTTTCCATTAGGGGAATGAAATGCTACTGTATATATATTTTCACATGTAATAATAAACATTTTTTTATATATAATAGCGAGGAATTTGAATAGTATAAGATTTTAAATTTATTTTCCTGTCTAACTGTGACAAAAATATTTATTGCTTAAATGGTTCAAAATTCCTATCAAATTAAAAATTAAAATTTAGGCACATGTTTGATTCATAGAATTATACATTCCTTTGAAAGATAAAGAAAAAGCTGAGCGAGATTTTTTTCGAATCAAACGCTACTTAGAAGTTGTCTGTACATAGGCAAGAATAACCCTCAAATCTAACTTAAGACGTCTTCGATCTGAATGTAAAACATGGACAGTTAAGGGTGCATATGTTTCGCTAAAAAGAAAAGGCATTGTTTATAAAAAATATTATTTTTATATATAATAATGAAGGCGTGACGATATGTTATTTGTATTTTTTATTAAAAAGTAATATTTAGAGTGTTCATAGAAATAAAAGATAAATTTTTATGTCTAATATTAATTAAATAAAATATTTTTTGTATTAATATTTTATGAAAATATTTTTGTCCGAATAAACAAAGCCTATGATGACACCCTCAAAATGTTTGCTAAATTTTGTGGAGTGAAATTCAAGATTTGTAAATCAAACGATTAAAATTGCTTAGTTTGTATTTTGTATTTTAAGATGAAATTATAATTAAATTTACGAAAAATAAGATGAAAATAAAATTAAGGGTTTGTCCTTTTCACGACCCTATATATTTGTTTCTACTTCATGGTTTTCATTTTTCTCAATAATTTTAATTTGCTTACTGTAAATTGTGGTGATTTTAGAGAGATATAGAAGCAAAAATGGGAGAAATTGCACTCATTTGAATCGCTTGCGATTTTTCAAATTACATATGGGAATATGCTCATACTTTCCCCTGTCAAAATGATCTTCTACTTTAGTTTTTTTAATTTTCTTCCTTGTGGGGTGGGTTTTACAATAGTGCAAAAGTAACCGTTAAAAAAAAAAATACTTAGCTGTCCATTCCGTTTTCCAAATGGTAAAACTGAGCCACATCAATCCTAAAGGAATTAAGATATTTAAACTCTTTGAGGTATATATTTAAATGAAAGACGTATATACAGTAATATTTATGAAATTAATCTTACATTTGGTACAAAGGAATAAAAATATAAATGGGATGGAAAAGGGGAAGGGAATGGAATGAAAAGGCCATTCTGTAAATATATTTATATAGTAAGCAATGAAATAAATATTTTATTCTGTTTTTGTATTTGGTATGAAAAAATAATGTGGGATTGGAATTGAAATAGTATAATTAATGAAAATAATATTTTTATTATAAAAATAAAAATAAAAAATCTTTTATTAAATAATTTAATATTATTATATATAAGATATTATTAATAATAAAAATTGTCACAGTTTAAATTTTATCATCAAAATTATAATTAATAAAAATTTTCAATAATAAAAGTACAAAAATTTTAATTAAATAAAAATTTTCATTAAATATTTTCTGAAGAATACAAATATATCATATTTTAAATTTATTATTAAAAATATAATTATTAAGATATTTTAGTGGAGAAATATTAAAAAAATATTTTTTATCATATATTAACATAGAATAATACTGAAATATATAAAAATTAGAAGAAACATGTGTGTAAAAAAGTCATTCCATGAATGATAAAATGATTTATTCTATCATTTTGTTATAGAATAAAGATTTCATCATTTGATAAGATAATCATTCCTTAAAAAATGGATATTCCTGTATTGTAGTATATGTCTAATATAGAGTAAGATGGGAATTTTCGAAAATATCAGGGTAAAAAATTATTTCTACGATAGATATGATTATGTTAATATGCGCTAAGCAAACCAAACGTAAAAAGAATTTGATCAATTTCTGCATTGCCTCTAATAAATGCAAAGATAATAAAATATTAGTTAATTATGATTAACTCTATTTGCTTTAAATTTAATAAAGCTAATTTGTGTTGGATTATGCCATGTTTACTAAAATAATTTAGTGTGTGTTAAATTGATTGTGAGTCAAAAGAAAATTTGTAAAAAATTAATCTTTTAAGAAAGAGTGGATATTTCTATCACTAAATCAAATGAGTGGATTTTGTTATCATTAGTCAATGAAAATGATTATTCTTTTCTTCTGCCTTCTTCTTTTCCTTAATTTTTATAATATCATACGTGTGAAACGCAATTCCACAAATTCGTGGGAGCCTTTTTGTAGAGGGGAGAGACAGATTTTTTTCTCTCTTTCCTTTTTTTCCCCTTTAAGAGCATGAGTAAGTAAGGGCAATCATTAATTATAGTTGTAGTTAATGGGTATTATTATCGGATTATTTTTTAAAGTTATATTTATAATTTAATACTACTTTTATCTAATTTTTAGAAAATATGTTAAATTTTATAAAAATTAATTGTAAAATATATTTTAATGTATTTTAGAAAATAAAAATTAAATTTAATGTTAAAAATTGAAAAATTGATATGCTTATTAAAAAAATATAATACTAAAAATTATTTTCTTTTGTTGTTGAATATTCATGTAACCCACTTTAATTTCATTTTATTTTGCCTATGATATAAGCCATTAAACCTCAAAACTATCCCTCGCAGCCCAGTACGAGTTGCTGAAAATTATGTTTGTAACTAAGTTTAATTGATAATTTTGCTGAAAATATCTTCCGCAAGAAGATTTGATTTATTTGTGTTCAATTATATAGGATAACAAAAATATTATTTATTTAATATTATATATGTGAGAATTGTGTAATAGAAAATAACCTTTAATATATAAAAAAATAATTTTGTCTTTCTACCATAACACCATACATTATTTGATTATTTATATATAAATAAATAATTTTTTGGTAAAAAAATCCATAAAAAAACAAAGCGCGGAAGTATTAGAGAAAGCTGATAAAAGCAATAGTGCCTTTTTTTTTTTTGGGTGAAAATTTCGTTCCATAACTGTGAGGCATACTTAATGCAATGCAAGGAAAGCAACTGGGAAGTTTCCCCATGAAAAACTTAGAATCAATATCATCCTTCCCACTTGTTTCTCATGTCCAACGTATAATTTAAGTTCCCTCTTAAAGTTTAGCTAATTTTACATGTTTTGAAATTGATGGAAAAAGTTTGATCTACAATGAAACGAATTTACGAAAAAGTCCAGTGTGAATTATATGTATTTGGTTTAAATGTAACTTTGTTCTTAATATATAAGTTGTGTAATTCTAGTCCATTCAGATATGTAATTGATACAATTTTGATCTTTTTATTTAAATTTATTTAACTTATTAATCTCATAAGCCCATTTCTACCACGATACTTTTTTTATATTAATCTAAAATGATTATATAAGCATAAATTAAGATCATCATTTAAGATTTGAAAATTTTAAACAAAACTAATAGATATGAATCTTTTTTAGAGTTCATTATATATTAAATTAAAAATATATATAATTTGTGATGCAGTGAATAATTAAAAATCATACAGGAGTTTGATAAAATTGATAGAAATTAAATTTGAGAATTAAAATTGCAGTAGTTAAATATTTAGTAGGATTAAAATGAATTATTTTAAATTAAAGAACAATAACAGTATAATTTATAATTATAAGGGACCAAAATTGCATTTAAGTTATATATTTATCATAACTCTAAAAGAAAAAAGTTCTTTTTAATACGATGGTAAGGTTTTCTGATCTAATTAAACGTTGTTTGCGTTACCTTAAATTCCTTCTATTGCCTAAAATTTTCATTTTTTGTTCAATTACAATCATTTACAATGTGAAACTTGTCACATGGTTAATTGCATCATAACGATCCATCTGCATAATGATTATACTGTATACATTCAATTGGAAAAACTTTAAGAGTATTTTGCATCAATTGCAAGTCTAATATATATTTTTTTTAAAAAAATGAAAACTTTAGACAATATTATTTGATTATTTCAGCAGCTTTCTTTTCCATGTTTTGTAACCACATTTTATTTGGAGCGATGTCAATATTTTAATGATATTGACTTAGAAAAGCCTTAGCTAAGTCTTTTCAATGTCGCACCTTGTTTTGATCAAGCTTAGTATACCACTTCAATGCAGCATCAATCATACTATCTTGGAAGAAATTGATTAGTAACTTATCATCTTAAGCACAAAATGCCATTTTCCAACAATAAGATGTTAAATGGTTTATTAGGCATCTAGTCTCATTGTATCTTTCAAATTCTAGTACTTTGAATTTAAGAGGAATGATCACATCAAGTACTAGGCATAATTCTAAAGCATTTACTATTCCATACTTATTGGTTCCTTCTAGTGCATGCGATCTTTCTTAAAAGATTTTCAACTTCTCCTTGCTTTTACAGTTTTCGATAGAACTTTGTTGAGAATTCTTAAGTTCTTCTTGTATTTTAAGGTCATCTACATCAAGAATGTTGCCTGATGCTTGCAGGCCCTCATTTGGTGCTATGGATCTTGAAAAGTAAAATGGAGGAACGGGATGATAGTAATGTTGCATCCCTGGTGGAGGTTGTGGCATTGATTTAAATCATGAAGGCAGTACATTGTCTTCAGGTGGAATTATGTCTTGCTAATAAGGAAGACTTTTGGCCTCAATAGGTGTCAATCCAAGTGGATACATTGGAGTGTCTGGACATGATGCATTTTCATCTTGATTCTAGTTCTGATCCGAAGATATTCTTCCTCAAGCTTTCTTCTATTCTAAAGATGGTAACATTTCCATGATTATTTTTACTTACCCTATCAACTCATCAACGCCTTTCTTCATTTATTATTGATTTCTGTCTATTTCTTTCATAATCTTTACCTAGGAGCGAGTCCTATTAGGATGTCATGGAAGCAACATTTCTCTTTTGAGATGAGCTATAATGCATATGCAATACCCTAGGTTAATATTTGATTTCAAATTTATTTTTAGAATGATAAAATGATACCAAAGATAATATTTGAAATGTATTTATTTTTATATGGCTATTATTGATTTGAGGTTCGCTTAAATATTTTCTATAAGGATTTTCTCACAAGTTGGAAATCATTTTAGAAATTATAAGTACGAAGATTTATGATTTTTTTTTTTGCTATGAAAAAGAAATTGTATTAAACCAGAATGGAGTTCAAATCTTGGGCTACAAATACACGAAGAGATGGAGGCACA
This sequence comes from Sindora glabra, assembly GCA_020226215.1. Lineage (NCBI taxonomy): Eukaryota > Viridiplantae > Streptophyta > Magnoliopsida > Fabales > Fabaceae > Sindora > Sindora glabra. The sequence continues at coordinate 20,792,815 of CM035230.1, read as the reverse complement.
TCAGAGAGATGACCAGTGTTGGTGCCTATTACTCTACCTCCCCAACTTGCAGGCTTATGTGCAATTACATGAATGACGACACCAAAATAAAAACACATTTTGAGTGAATATATACAAGTCTAGTATAGATTTAAAAACAGAAGTAGCATGCCATAGGCAGGCTGAAGCTCGTTGTAAGGATTAAATAGCTAATTAACAATCACTCTCAATGATCACATTTTGTTCCTTAAAATTTTAAGAGACCAGATGGCTAGCAATTCAGCCTAGGATTTAAAAAATAATCCGCGACCGCAATATTGCATTTTTGGGGGAGACCGCATCCGCAATTTCCCGCAATTTTAGACCGTTATGGCCGCATTTTTCCGCATTCATCCGCATCGTGATGCGACCACGATCGCAACCACAACCGCAATTTAAATCCCTGAATTCAGCAATAAGGGGTGTGGGACAATTACTATTATTATACCAAAGTCCTACTACTTCTCCCATGCAAGTTCCAGTAACAACAGCAGTAAAAGCTTTTCCATTCACCATGAAGCATCAACATTGAGTTTGATTTGATTACATGGAGGTGGTGTCCAATTATGGACTTGATGAGTTTGTAGAGGAGACTTGGGATATGGAACCCAAAGATTGCTCTTGTTGAAAATGATCCTCTTCCTTCCTAACATCCCCCTCATTCGTCCTGCATAAGTAATCTAGATCAAGTGGAATGTCATGATATAACAGTTTATTTCTTACCTCCTAACGTCTCTTAAGAGAAATGCCAACAAAGGCACAGATTTTGGGGTATAATTTGCCATTCCCAGGGACTAGTGCCTCCATAAAGTCTACTATAGAACTGGATCCAAGTCATAAGATATTAATATCCTTAAAGTGGAGCCACAGTAACCAGGTTATTTCACACTTTTCTAGTATATGCAACTCTATTTTGGATGCAAGTTGACATAACGGGCAATGTATGTTTCCTCAGTTTGTTACATGTTCCAGTGGAGCACGAGTAGGGAGGACTCCACTGATATATCTCTAGAGAACTACCTTCCATTTGTGTTGTATATCCAAGGTCAAGATGTTGTGTCACATTTTGGGAGGATTAAGGGTTAGTCGTGAGGTAATTATAGATTTATAGGTAGATTTGGTAGTAAACTAGCTTGATTCTGTGGGGGCCCATATCAGTCTGTCCAAGGTGTGTTTAGTAGGGGAAATGCTTAGGATGTGAGCGGTATCATGGGGTTGAAATAATCACTGGACAACTACTCTATTCCACTCTCTTGAATTAGTGCAGAATAGATCAGAAACCTTCAAGCTGTTGGATGTTGTAACTCCTTGTTGTAGTTGTGGCTTAAAATTGAAACAAGCTTCTACCTAAGGATCATAAAGAGCATTAATTTATGTCCTAGATCCCACCAAATAGAGTGCCAAAGATTTATGAAATTGATTATTTATTTTTTATAAACTATTTTTGGAAGTTATGGAAGACTAAAATATTTATTTTAGGACTTTCAAAATTTGTCAAGTTATTACAAATATATATATTTTTGTATATTGGGGATAGATTAAAAATAATTAAGTTAAGATTTTAAATAAAATAAGTTTAATAAAAATGAGTTTTGAAATAGATGAATGGTTGAGATTTTATAAAGAAAATTGAGTTTATAGGTGCGATATGCATGGAATTGTTACCTACAACTTATATTTTTAACATTTCTCCTTCCTCTCTTTTTATTTAAATTTTCAATACCTTTATCTTGATTTCAATGCCTTCTCCTCCTTTATTTTTATCTTCTAGCTACTACCTCACTCTCTCATTTTTTGAGTTTTTCTCCCTTTTCTTACCCCACTGTCTCTCTCTTTCTTCTTCTTCCTAGTTTCTTTCCTAATAGCCTTCTCTTCCCTTTCTTCTATTCTCTTTCCACTGGCCTTCTCATCCAGTCATTGGCATTTACCTGTAGTAAAAATGTTGCCATAATGTTGTTCGCCTTATTTCTCTATCTTAGTTCGATAGCCACTAGAGAGGTGGTAGAAATAGTATAAGCTTGTGGCTAGCTCCTTTTGTTACCATTCCGGTTAACCACAACTTGATCTTTAATATGGCTCCTCCTTTTGTTGAGTAGTTGATCACAAGTTAGCTAGAGGAGTAGTATCCTTGCAGGATGACAGCACTATAGAGCATTGAAAACCTTTCTTTTTTCGCTAGCGATTTGGTCCATGTTGGCTCTAATGAGTTGCTGGCAGCTTTTTCTAGTGACAACGAGCAATTTTATATTGAGATACTTTTCAATTTCTAACGTTTTGAGGGTTGATCCAAGAAAAACCCTAATTTTTTTACTATATGATGTCAAAATAAATTAGTTAGAATATACATGGAGCATCAAAATCATGTATAATCCAAAAAAGAAAATTTAGGAACATTTTAAGTACATGATGATATTTATGAAAATGTATATGTATGTATATATGTTATGCTACAAAATATTTCAATTGCATGAGTAGAACCACTATAGAGCATTATACTATAATATTTTCATAGGTAGTTTTTTATTTAGAAAACCCATGTTATGAATGGATTCAAATACATGATGATGGTTTCAAAATAATAAAAGTTTTATGATGTAGGTTGCTAAAGTAATACAATTAGAGTAAATATCGATAATTGCATTTTAATATTTTGAAAGATTCTAACTTGATTCAAGAAAATCTTGCTTTATCATATTATTTGAATACTTGGTAAAGCATTGATAAACTAAGGATTTTATACTCAAGATTACTCAATTAGCATATTTAAAATATATTCATATCATTAGAACTTACTATTTTGATTGTTTTAGACCTTGAAGTGGAAAGATTGTCATACATGAGAAATATTGATTTTTGAATGATAAATTTGAAAATAAAGGATGTAATAGTTGAAGATGAATGAGTAACATCAAGTGAGCTTTCTAGAGTTAGAATTTTAATATTCTCACACATGTAAGTTTGATTTCAAAATACCATATAGTAGTACATTTTATTTTCATGAGATAACGTAGAAAAGTAAAGAAGTTAATGATCTAGATTATTAGGATGCCATGATATGGAAAAATTCCCCTGTGTTCCACGAGGACTTTTCTAGGCTTGAAATTTCCCTTTATAGGATAAACTCTCTCAAATAAAGTGGTTCTAAGTTTATTCTAATTTATACTTGATTTAAGTTCTATAACACCTAATTGATGAAAGGTCCACAAATTGTCCTTATTGTCACCATCATAGGCTAGTAAGGCCCCCATGACATGCTATAGATAAAAAAGGTTCAATTTGAGTAAGAGTGTTTTACTAGCCTACATGGAAACTGGCAATCTCATGAAGGCATTGATACTTTGCCCTTTAACTAATCTTAAAAGGTAATATAAAGCCTGAGTAAGAAGCTTGTGATATATATGTGATATACATAATGTATAATGTGTGAGAGGGAGCATTAACCATACCATAATATTCATAGGACTAATTTACTATGAAAGAAATAAAATAACCATAGTGAGACAAACAAGAAAAACACGTATGTAAATAAAACATTAAACTAACAAGGACCATGAAAATTCAAAGCTAAGATAAAAAAAAGAAGAAACATAAAGGCCACACTTTGATTTAGTTTCCCAATGGAGTTACCAAGCTATCGTGATGTGCTCCGTGGTGGAATTTATGAGAGGCAAGCTATTTTGATACCTCCTTAGAAATATTGGTGAGTATGAATAAAAAGAAAATAGATTCATCACTAATCATTTTTTATGGCATGATTGAAACATGAAAAGAGGTCTATGTATCTAAGTTCATATTCGAGAGTTGGTTACATGTAGGAAAGGTACTAGCACCTTATAACGTTTGTTCAAAGAATGATTGTCTATTTATTTTAATTTTATCTTTTGAATTGAATTACGATGATCCTTATTATAATATATATGTATTTTTCTAAAAAAAAATTTCAATTTTGGTTAATTTCTTGTTTTGGTTATCAAACCCGTCGAACTTCATGGTAGGATCTGAACAAAATAAAAAATGTCTCAATAATGATTTAAATGGGTTTTAGTAGTTACATTTGCAATTAGCGTACATTAAATTTACATTTCACCTAAGCATTATTGGCAGGCTAAGAATTCAACAAAACTTTATTGTTTTCTAACATTAGTTATTGCTATATGCTTGGTACTACCACAAAAATTTTCTTTCTTTAAATGATTCAAAATTATTTCATCTCACTGTGAGGATAGAGATAAACAAGCAATGAGTCCATGATTATTAGAGTTCACTGTATAACTAAATGAGATGCAGTCGATGGGTATAAAAGAGGTAAAGTATAAGACAAATTTCAAGATTCTCGGCTATGAAAATCCATAGAAGCAAATTTGGAAATAGTCCACCGATAAAAAATTTAATTTTTGTAATTAATTATTTTTTAATTTATTAAAATGTTTTAATTAATTTTTTTATTTCTATTATATTATTATGTAGATAAAATTGGGTCTCAACAATATATGATAAATTAGAAGTCATCACAAAAATCATTGGCCTTAAGCTCCAAATTCACTTCAATCTAATGCACAATTACCCAATGTTCAATGATAAGCTATTTTGCAAAGTGCAGCAAGCAACATTTCATACTTTTCACACAATAGAGAGCACTATGCCACTATAAAAAGGTATAGGAACAATTAAAGAGTACTACCAAGCACAAGTGTAAGTACACCATAGAAATTTTAGCAACTATTGCACAAATTACACAAATTACATTAAGAAACTATTTATGGGATAGATTATGTGTAAAAATAGAATTATCAAAGTGATAATCAATAGAGATAAAAACATAAAAACATATAAAAATAAAACTTTGAAGTACCTAGCATCAATTATTTCAAGTAATTTACTCTAAAACTTGGTGGTTGTGTATTAGATAAATCATTATTATCACCTTTGAAACTTCTTATTATTTAGACCAAAAAAAGAAGTAGCAAGTTTCCTTTTACCTAAGTGTTTCATGTTCACTCATTTTCAATTTTCCTAAACTAGTCTTGTATTAGGAAATTAGAAAAATTGAAATGAGGAAAGTAAGAATAAATGGTTCAAATGTCCTTTCTAGTACAACATACAAATAGGAGGCATTTGCTACCAATTTTGATGAATTTTAGGATATTTTGTAAGTTCCTAAAATTAGTTCCATCATATTCATATTTTTACAAATTTCTTGATAACACAAACATGTACTTTGCCTTGACAATAAACTGCTTATAATTTATCCACTCACACTGGAAAAGTTTTTCCATAAAACATCACTTGATGCAAACATCAATCATTACCTCTGTAGTTTATCATTCAAAGAAAGAAGATAGTGTTTCTTATATATTATAAAAGGTTAATAAATATATACAGATAGCATCCTAAAAGATATGATAAGAAAACATTAATCATAAGAAACACAAAATGCAAGAGCATAACTTTATATTCTATTTTGTGGTCTTTAACATCCTTTAAATAAAAGTTAATGAAAGAAAGAGGTGTTTTATCTGCAATTTAAATAGCATATATTACATTAAATCTTTCTTCTATCATGACCCAACCCCAATCATGACTAGCATGAATCTTGATACTTGGTTTTCACAAACTTTAATATTTTCACTATTCTTGTCTAATAGGAATTTTTTTTTATTTTTGGGGGGACTTAAAATTTAAATTTAAATTTTTATAGAAAAATGGATAAAATTTGCCTTGTTTTTAGATGCTTCCGAAGGGTCACATGCCCTAAAACATAACATCTGTATATTTCTTAGATATGATAGCAATCAAACATGCATACAATACCATACAATTACAACAATAAGTGATTCAACACATCAATGGTTGAATAATTGAAATTATATTTCTACTTTTGATTCTAATCTGATTGCTAAAACCTTTTTGCAATGTCGTTTTGGATCTCTATAGGTGTATCAAGCTCAAATATCGTCACAATAACCTGAAAACATTGAAAATAAGATGGAGTGCATTACAAGAACTAAGCATATATTTACCACTAACTTAAAAGAGAACAACTTTATATGTAGTAATCATAGGCTGGTTATATAATAAATTAGAAAATATTAGTAAACTCATTTTCTTATATCTCTTAATATGCATAACTCAACCTTAGATTGGAATTTCACCTATATATAACTTAGATTCCATATCTCACATCACAAAATATCATAATCTCAACCAATCAGTCATCACCCATTCTAGGTGATAATTGCAGTCACAAATAGCCATTAAGGCTAAAATGTAAACAAATCATTACAATCACATCAAGTCTTTGCAATCATGACAAACAGTGATATCCAACCACAAATAATTTTCAACATCACATCATATCACATATCCAATTACAATGAGCATACATGTAATTACTTTTTGATTTTTAGGCTAATACTATATTTTCTCAATTGCTTGTTGGGAATTTTCCATTCGACTCTCAGATTAATTTTATATCCTTCACAATAAGTTACTAGGAATTTCCCATCCATCTTTCACATCACTATTCTTGTCACGTTTTCAATCTCAGTGCTACTCATGGCATAATTCACATTTAATCCTTAATATATTAATGAAAAGAGAGCTCAATCATAAGCATTCAACATTCAAAGCATCGATCTTTATAATTATCCACAATTTGCAATATTGCTACTCTCCCATAATTCACACTTTCCAATATTATCCATGGTAAGTTTCATAAATAATGAGAGCTTAACTTTCATACCACAATACTTTATAAAACTTCAATCAAAGCAACAATTTTATCACTAGTCAATATCAAACACATAACAATATAGGTATAAATATATAGTAATGCCATAATATCCTCCTATATGACTATAACATACAAATATTATTGAATTCAATCATATTCCATCAATAGTTATCACTACTACTATGTTTTTGCTATGCACTCCGATCAATTAATATTCTCTTAATAGCTAATTGTACTTATATCATGAGACAGTTTACACATGAATATAGGTATATCTACATGAATATAAAATCTCTATTATAACAAGAGAAATACAATTCATAAAATTAAAGCTAGCTTTTTTTAAAATATAAATTTATGGTGAGATTTATACTCACTTGAGGTGTTCATTCCTTATAGAAATTCAAAGTGGTTCTCTTTTACCTAATTAGAAAGCACAATGATAAATTATAAGTACAAGGCATCACTTTTGTCATTTCTAATTATCATAACTTCTTTACTTCTCCAAAATTAACTAATAAAATTAAAATATGCTTATCTTAAAAGAACCAACTTTCAACATTGTGTAAAATTGTATTTCCATCTTCTTATATTTTTAACTTCTTGTAAAGAACTAGAAAATCATCTTGCATTAAGAACTCTCATCTTGACGATATAACTATGTTCTAAGTATAATATTATGATACTTTTGATCATAAAATTCATATTTCATAAATATTATATCATGCATCCAAATAATATTATAAAATAAGGTTTTCTTAAATTAAAATGGAAAATTTTAAAATATGAAAATATAACACTTCATAATTACTTTAAATAGAGTATTCTAATAATCTATATCATGAAATTCTTATTCTGTAGAGACATTATCATCATAGATGTGAATCTACCCACAATATGGGTTTTCTGAAACTATATGACCATTACTAAGAATATTGTAACATAATACTCTCTAATGGCTCTAGTTATACTATTAAAGCATTTAATACACACGTATAGAAGCATCTCTATAAGTTATCATCATAAATATTAGAATATAGTTCTTCAAAAAGGCTCTATTCATACTATTATATCATTATATAGTGTAAAAATCATAATTTTAGAAATATCACCAATAAATCTATAATTTTTGTAAATAATAGATTTTCCAAATCAAAATGTTAAACTGTCAAAATATCAAGATCTCAAGCTCTAGAGCAGTTCTATCTATATTATTGTATAAAATTATACACTTGTTTCCTTATATTTTTAATTCTTCTTTAAAGAATAAGAAAATCACATTTATTGGAAATATCCAAATCAAAGTCTAACCACAAAAAATATTATATTTTTATGATAGAAATATACTTCAAATTTACTAATCTAAAAATCTTGAATAGAAAATCCTTATTATATCATTGTTATATCAGGTATGCAAATATAACTAACATAATAAGACAAAGATCTCCAAATCCAATTCAAATTTCCATAATCTTAAATTATAATATTCTAGAGAAATTTAAATCATGATATTTTGTCCTTCTATAGCATAAAACTGCTACACCTTTATAATATTCATAAAACCTATAACATTTAAATTTGGGTTTTCTTGAAATTTATATAAATTCTTTAGAACATCTAAAAATAATACTTTTGATACCCTTATCAACTTCATTCTATCATTCTATATCATAAAAATTATATTTTTCTCATGCTTTATATATATATATATATATATATATATATATATATAAAAGTAGATATCTTGATTAACTAGCATAATATCACAAATATTAAAATTTTATCCTATAGATGTATTTACCAATACCTGAAGTATCCCATCGGAGCTCACTGGTGGTGAGACCTTGTCGAAACTCCGACGAAATTGAAGAAGAAAGATAGCCTTTTGCTGCTATCTTGGTGCTGAATCAGGGGTCTTCTAGCATCACTAACGGTAAGATTTGGCCACGGATGGAGGGAGGACAACAGCGCATAATGACCTGAAGATCAGGGGAGAAAGGGAGGTTGCTGGAAGAGATAAACCGAGCTCAGTTCTTGCACTATGCTTGTCATGCTGTCCAGCAGCCCCATCAAGATGAAGTCGCAGCGAAGAGGCACGAGCAAAGCAGAAACTAGCAGAACGCAGTGTCGCTAGTTGACGGAGGAGAAAAAGTTAAGAAAGGGAGGAAGAGATGGAACCGGGGGTGTAGAAGAAAGAGAGGGAGCTTGGTGTAGTAAACAAAGAAGAAAGAGCTGCATGTGTTATACTTAGAAAATAGTAGAAAATTTTAAAGTAAGCTACTATACTAGCTGAGACAAAAGAAGACAAAATAAAAGCAATAAGTCGGCAGGAAAAACAAGAAAAATGAGGGCCAGTTAGTGGAAAAAAACCATGGGCTTTGATTCAATATATCTCACCCTTTATAAGTATACTACCCCACGTAATCTCAGCCCTTCATCCATTTATAATCCATCTCAACCATCACATCTTTATACTTTATAATTTCCTCCAAATAAATTTTAAAACTCGATGTGAATGTTTAAAATATGCACATAAATATTATAGAATCATTTATATGATCTCATATATTCATATATTTATATATGTATAATAAATTCCACACTTTAAAATTTTACATTCCCCAATAAAATATTTATTTAATACTTTTAATAAATAAAATATTAATACTCACGTTTTATAACACTAATTTTATTTGGAACCTCAATGATTTCAAACTTCACAAATTTTCAAAGATAATTTATTAAATACAACATTTTATTTCATAAATCCTTGCACCCAAAATTTCTACAATATTTTCTACTTATAGGAAATCACTTTTAAAAATCATTTTAAACTAATCTTCCATATACAAAATGTATAAATTTCAAATATTATCATTGACATCATTTTCAATATTCCAAAAATTTTAATATGAAAAGATAAATTTTCAACCATTTATTAACCAAATAAAACAAATATTCTCCATCATTAAATTTTATAAAATTTAAATATCAACTAGGGATATTACCCCTAAGTTGGTCTGAGTTGCATTTATAAAATGAGTGATTACCTTGACTTTGATTACCAATCAAACCAATAGCATTATCTCCAATTTGAACAACCACTATATGAAAAATAGAGCGTAAACTTCTAGCAAGCCTAATTTCAACCCTTGCTTGTTAGTTAGTAATAAATTCAAGTAGCCATGAATCATCACTATATCTAAAACTAATCTAGATGCATTTCTTTACATGTTCCTTTCCTACAAATTAGTTCACAATTGCATCTAAATATAGATTAACTTTGATTCATGAAAAAAGCATGAAACAACATATTTGAAATAGAAGAATACATATTTACTTTTCAAATAGTTTAAGAACACTACAAAATCTTCAATAAAAAATGAGAAAAAAAATGGAGGCGAAGCATCCTAACTACATTGCCATTTCGAGAAAATAAGACACTTGAAAGAAGGCAAAAGCAAGAAACATGCTTCTAGCAATGCAAGCATCAAATACAAAAGAAAAAAAAACTTTCTTAATTTGTCCACAGGATAAAGAAACATAGGCAAAGAACAATAAGATGAGGGAAAAAAAAAGATATAATATGGTTTTATCACTTGACTAATATAGATACATACACTATATATATTTATAATGTAATGTGGCAAAATACAATGCTATCTTAGGCAACTAATCTATGTCAACTTAATCTGGAACAATTCAACATGAAAGACATAAAATTATGGAAACCAAAGCAAGTGATAAATACAGAAAATGATATAATTTCAACCATCAAAGTGAGTCCCGTCATAAGGATAATTCATAAAAATCACAATAGTTCTTGTTGTCGTTAAGTTATATCATTATGGGCATGCTAGAAAATATAGTGCAACTTGTATCATATATGAAAATGTTGTGCTCATGTAAGAGACTATAAAGATGTTGTCATGTGAGTATATAACTCACCATAGATTTTATTTTAATAAAATATAATTTAAATGTGGTAAATTATATTCTTCTTATAGATATTATAGAATTCATATTCATATGCATGTATATATATTCATATGTAAACATAGCTGTATGGGAGTGATTGTAAATTAGTTAGAGTGTGCAATGAAAGCATAGTGGTGATGTTTTTAATTATTAATAGAATGTGTTGCAGTTTAATTATATTGATATGTTATGATTGTATATTGTTGCATGCTTAGTATTATTCAGTAAGAAATTTAACTAATTGGTATTAAAGTTTTACAAATACTTGTGATATGAGAGTTGAACACTCTTATGTATATTACTCATGTATCATGCCAATAGTGACATTGGATACAGTGGACAGTGAAGGAATTATGATATGAAAGCTGGATGAAAAATTTCTGGTAAACTATTATGAAGGATATAAGAATGATTTGAAAGTTGGATAGGAAATTCCTAACTAATAATTGAGAAGAATATAAGATTGATTTGAGAGCTGGATGGAAAATTCCCAATGAACAATTATGAAGGATATAAGATGGATTAAGAGTTGGATGGGTAATTCCCAGCGAATAGTTAAAAAAAGCATAAAGTTGACCCTAAAATAAAAAAAACGATTATATGTATGTTTATTATAAATAGATGTGTGATGCGATGTGTTATTGGAATTCATCTGTGATTAATTATTACTATTTTTTATGATTGCAAGAACTTGAGATGAATGTGATGATGTGATTGTGATTGAACTTTAAAGGCTAATTATGAATGCGATGATCACCTAAAATGGGTGACAAATGATATTAGTTAAAATTATTATATTTTGCCATTCGAGATAAAGGATTTAAGTTATATGCAAGTAAATTTCCATTCTAAGGCTAAGTTGCGTATATTCTAGAAATCTAAAAAAGGGTCTGTTAATATTTTAAAATTAGCATATAGTAAACTTGTGATTTTTATTTATAAAATTAATCTCTTACAAGTTTATAATAGATATATGTTCACTGAATTTCCCAAACTCATTATATTTTATTTTCACTATTTTTAGGTTAAGATTATTACTTAAACTACACCACATGCATGGAGAATCAAAGAACACTTAAATTGGAAGATCTGATAGTTGGGTTTTATTTGGATTAGAATCAAAAGTAGAAATAAAATTTCAATGATTCAACCATTGATGTGTTGAATCGTTTATTTTTGTAATTGTATGGTATTGAATGCATGTTTGATTGCTATCATATTTGAGAAATATGAATGTTGTGCTTTAAGGGATGTGAACCCTAGCAAGCATCCAAAACAAGGGGGAGATCTGAGGATGAGTTGCACATATTCTAGAGATCCAAAAAAGGGCCTGTTAATATTTTAATATTAGCATATAGTAAACTTGTGATTTTATTTATAAAATTGATATCTTACAAGTTTATGATAGATATATGCTCACTGAATCCCCCAAACTCACTCTATTTTATTTTCATTATTTTTAGGTAAGGTTATTACTTAAACTGCACCGCATGCATGGAGAATCAAAGAACACATAAATTGGAAGATTTGATAGTTGGGTTTTATTTGGATTAGAATCAAAAGTAGAAATAAAGTTTCAATGATTCAGCCATTGATGTGTTAAATCATTTATTTTTGTAATTGTATGCATGTTTGATTGCTATCATATTTGAGAAATATGAACGTTACGTTCATATTTCTCAAATATGATAGCAATCAAACATGCATACAATTACAAAAATAAATGATTTAACACATCAATGGCTGAATCATTGAAACTTTATTTCTACTTTTGATTCTAATCCAAATAAAACCCAACTATCAAATCTTCCAATTTATGTGTTCTTTGATTCTCCATGCATGCGGTGCAGTTTAAGTAATAACCTTAACCTAAAAATAATGAAAATAAAATAGAGTGAGTTTGGGGATTCAGTGAGCATATATCTATCATAAACTTGTAAGATATCAATTTTATAAATAAAAATCACAAGTTTACTATATGCTAATATTAAAATATTAACAGGCCCTTTTTTGGATCTCTAGAATATGTGCAACTCATCCTCAGATCTCCCCCTTGTTTTTGGATGCTTGCTAGGGTTCACATCCCTTAAAGCACAACATTCATATTTCTCAAATATGATAGCAATCAAACATGCATTCAATACCATACAATTACAAAAATAAACGATTCAACACATCAATGGTTGAATCATTGAAATTTTATTTCTACTTTTGATTCTAATCCAAATAAAACCCAACTATCAGATCTTCCAATTTAAGTGTTCTTTGATTCTCCATGCATGTGGTGTAGTTTAAGTAATAATCTTAACCTAAAAATAGTGAAAATAAAATATAATGAGTTTGGGAAATTCAGTGAACATATATCTATTATAAACTTGTAAGAGATTAATTTTATAAATAAAAATCACAAGTTTACTATATGCTAATTTTAAAATATTAACAGACCCTTTTTTAGATTTCTAGAATATACGCAACTTAGCCTTAGAATGGAAATTTACTTGCATATAACTTAAATCCTTTATCTCGAATGGCAAAATATAATAATTTTAACTAATATCATTTGTCACCCATTTTAGGTGATCATCGCATTCATAATTAGCCTTTAAAGTTCAATCACAATCACATCATCACATTCATCTCAAGTTCTTGCAATCATAAAAAATAGTAATAATTAATCACAGATGAATTCCAATAACACATCGCATCACACATCTATTATAATAAACATACATATAATCGTTTTTTTTATTTTAGGGTCAACTTTATGCTTTTTTTAACTATTCGCTGGGAATTACCCATCCAACTCTTAATCCATCTTATATCCTTCATAATTGTTCATTGGGAATTTTCCATCCAGCTCTCAAATCAATCTTATATTCTTCTCAATTATTAGTTAGGAATTTCCTATCCAACTTTCAAATCATTCTTATATCCTTCATAATAGTTTACCAGAAATTTTTCATCCAGCTTTCATATCATAATTCCTTCACTGTCCACTGTATCCAATGTCACTATTGGCATGATACATGAGTAATATACATAAGAGTGTTCAACTCTCATATCACAAGTATTTGTAAAACTTTAATACCAATTAGTTAAATTTCTTACTGAATAATACTAAGCATGCAACAATATACAATCATAACATATCAATATAATTAAACTGCAACACATTCTATTAATAATTAAAAACATCACCACTATGCTTTCATTGCACACTCTAACTAATTTACAATCACTCCCATACAGCTATGTTTACATATGAATATATATACATGCATATGAATATGAATTCTATAATATCTATAAGAAGAATATAATTTACCACATTTAAATTATATTTTATTAAAATAAAATCTATGGTGAGTTATATACTCACATGACAACATCTTTATAGTCTCTTACATGAGCACAACATTTTCATATATGATACAAGTTGCACTATATTTTCTAGCATGCCCATAATGATATAACTTAACGACAACAAGAACTATTGTGATTTTTATGAATTATCCTTATGACGGGACTCACTTTGATGGTTGAAATTATATCATTTTCTGTATTTATCACTTGCTTTGGTTTCCATAATTTTATGTCTTTCATGTTGAATTGTTCCAGATTAAGTTGACATAGATTAGTTGCCTAAGATAGCATTGTATTTTGCCACATTACATTATAAATATATATAGTGTATGTATCTATATTAGTCAAGTGATAAAACCATATTATATCTTTTTTTTCCCTCATCTTATTGTTCTTTGCCTATGTTTCTTTATCCTGTGGACAAATTAAGAAAGTTTTTTTTTCTTTTGTATTTGATGCTTGCATTGCTAGAAGCATGTTTCTTGCTTTTGCCTTCTTTCAAGTGTCTTATTTTCTCGAAATGGCAATGTAGTTAGGATGCTTCGCCTCCATTTTTTTCTCATTTTTTATTGAAGATTTTGTAGTGTTCTTAAACTATTTGAAAAGTAAATATGTATTCTTCTATTTCAAATATGTTGTTTCATGCTTTTTTCATGAATCAAAGTTAATCTATATTTAGATGCAATTGTGAACTAATTTGTAGGAAAGGAACATGTAAAGAAATGCATCTAGATTAGTTTTAGATATAGTGATGATTCATGGCTACTTGAATTTATTACTAACTAACAAGCAAGGGTTGAAATTAGGCTTGCTAGAAGTTTACGCTCTATTTTTCATATAGTGGTTGTTCAAATTGGAGATAATGCTATTGGTTTGATTGGTAATCAAAGTCAAGGTAATCACTCATTTTATAAATGCAACTCAGACCAACTTAGGGTAATATCCCTAGTTGATATTTAAATTTTATAAAATTTAATGATGGAGAATATTTGTTTTATTTGGTTAATAAATGGTTGAAAATTTATCTTTTCATATTAAAATTTTTGGAATATTGAAAATGATGTCAATGATAATATTTGAAATTTATACATTTGTATATGGAAGATTAGTTTAAAATGATTTTTAAAAGTGATTTCCTATAAGTAGAAAATATTGTAGAAATTTTGGGTGCAAGGATTTATGAAATAAAATGTTGTATTTAATAAATTATCTTTGAAAATTTGTGAAGTTTGAAATCATTGAGGTTCCAAATAAAATTAGTGTTATAAAACGTGAGTATTAATATTTTATTTATTAAAAGTATTAAATAAATATTTTATTGGGGAATGTAAAATTTTAAAGTGTGGAATTTATTATACATATATAAATATATGAATATATGAGATCATATAAATGATTCTATAATATTTATGTGCATATTTTAAACATTCACATCGAGTTTTAAAATTTATTTGGAGGAAATTATAAAGTATAAAGATGTGATGGTTGAGATGGATTATAAATTGGATGAAGGGCTGAGATTACGTGGGGTAGTATACTTATAAAGGGTGAGATATATTGAATCAAAGCCCATGGTTTTTTTCCACTAACTGGCCCTCATTTTTCTTGTTTTTCCTGCCGACTTATTGCTTTTATTTTGTCTTCTTTTGTCTCAGCTAGTATAGTAGCTTACTTTAAAATTTTCTACTATTTTCTAAGTATAACACATGCAGCTCTTTCTTCTTTGTTTACTACACCAAGCTCCCTCTCTTTCTTCTACACCCCGGTTCCATCTCTTCCTCCCTTTCTTAACTTTTTCTCCTCCGTCAACTAGCGACACTGCGTTCTGCTAGTTTCTGCTTTGCTCGTGCCTCTTCGCTGCGACTTCATCTTGATGGGGCTGCTGGACAGCATGACAAGCATAGTGCAAGAACTGAGCTCGGTTTATCTCTTCCAGCAACCTCCCTTTCTCCCCTGATCTTCAGGTCATTATGCGCTGTTGTCCTCCCTCCATCCGTGGCCAAATCTTACCGTTAGTGATGCTAGAAGACCCCTGATTCAGCACCAAGATAGCAGCAAAAGGCTATCTTTCTTCTTCAATTTCGTCGGAGTTTCGACAAGGTCTCACCACCAGTGAGCTCCGATGGGATACTTCAGGTATTGGTAAATACATCTATAGGATAAAATTTTAATATTTGTGATATTATGCTAGTTAATCAAGATATCTACTTTTATATATATATATATATATATATATATATATATATAAAGCATGAGAAAAATATAATTTTTATGATATAGAATGATAGAATGAAGTTGATAAGGGTATCAAAAGTATTATTTTTAGATGTTCTAAAGAATTTATATAAATTTCAAGAAAACCCAAATTTAAATGTTATAGGTTTTATGAATATTATAAAGGTGTAGCAGTTTTATGCTATAGAAGGACAAAATATCATGATTTAAATTTCTCTAGAATATTATAATTTAAGATTATGGAAATTTGAATTGGATTTGGAGATCTTTGTCTTATTATGTTAGTTATATTTGCATACCTGATATAACAATGATATAATAAGGATTTTCTATTCAAGATTTTTAGATTAGTAAATTTGAAGTATATTTCTATCATAAAAATATAATATTTTTTGTGGTTAGACTTTGATTTGGATATTTCCAATAAATGTGATTTTCTTATTCTTTAAAGAAGAATTAAAAATATAAGGAAACAAGTGTATAATTTTATACAATAATATAGATAGAACTGCTCTAGAGCTTGAGATCTTGATATTTTGACAGTTTAACATTTTGATTTGGAAAATCTATTATTTACAAAAATTATAGATTTATTGGTGATATTTCTAAAATTATGATTTTTACACTATATAATGATATAATAGTATGAATAGAGCCTTTTTGAAGAACTATATTCTAATATTTATGATGATAACTTATAGAGATGCTTCTATACGTGTGTATTAAATGCTTTAATAGTATAACTAGAGCCATTAGAGAGTATTATGTTACAATATTCTTAGTAATGGTCATATAGTTTCAGAAAACCCATATTGTGGGTAGATTCACATCTATGATGATAATGTCTCTACAGAATAAGAATTTCATGATATAGATTATTAGAATACTCTATTTAAAGTAATTATGAAGTGTTATATTTTCATATTTTAAAATTTTCCATTTTAATTTAAGAAAACCTTATTTTATAATATTATTTGGATGCATGATATAATATTTATGAAATATGAATTTTATGATCAAAAGTATCATAATATTATACTTAGAACATAGTTATATCGTCAAGATGAGAGTTCTTAATGCAAGATGATTTTCTAGTTCTTTACAAGAAGTTAAAAATATAAGAAGATGGAAATACAATTTTACACAATGTTGAAAGTTGGTTCTTTTAAGATAAGCATATTTTAATTTTATTAGTTAATTTTGGAGAAGTAAAGAAGTTATGATAATTAGAAATGACAAAAGTGATGCCTTGTACTTATAATTTATCATTGTGCTTTCTAATTAGGTAAAAGAGAACCACTTTGAATTTCTATAAGGAATGAACACCTCAAGTGAGTATAAATCTCACCATAAATTTATATTTTAAAAAAAGCTAGCTTTAATTTTATGAATTGTATTTCTCTTGTTATAATAGAGATTTTATATTCATGTAGATATACCTATATTCATGTGTAAACTGTCTCATGATATAAGTACAATTAGCTATTAAGAGAATATTAATTGATCGGAGTGCATAGCAAAAACATAGTAGTAGTGATAACTATTGATGGAATATGATTGAATTCAATAATATTTGTATGTTATAGTCATATAGGAGGATATTATGGCATTACTATATATTTATACCTATATTGTTATGTGTTTGATATTGACTAGTGATAAAATTGTTGCTTTGATTGAAGTTTTATAAAGTATTGTGGTATGAAAGTTAAGCTCTCATTATTTATGAAACTTACCATGGATAA
Source organism: Sindora glabra (assembly GCA_020226215.1). Lineage (NCBI taxonomy): Eukaryota > Viridiplantae > Streptophyta > Magnoliopsida > Fabales > Fabaceae > Sindora > Sindora glabra. The sequence continues at coordinate 20,774,743 of CM035230.1, read as the reverse complement.
TATTGGAAAGTGTGAATTATGGGAGAGTAGCAATATTGCAAATTGTGGATAATTATAAAGATCGATGCTTTGAATGTTGAATGCTTATGATTGAGCTCTCTTTTCATTAATATATTAAGGATTAAATGTGAATTATGCCATGAGTAGCACTGAGATTGAAAACGTGACAAGAATAGTGATGTGAAAGATGGATGGGAAATTCCTAGTAACTTATTGTGAAGGATATAAAATTAATCTGAGAGTCGAATGGAAAATTCCCAACAAGCAATTGAGAAAATATAGTATTAGCCTAAAAATCAAAAAGTAATTACATGTATGCTCATTGTAATTGGATATGTGATATGATGTGATGTTGAAAATTATTTGTGGTTGGATATCACTGTTTGTCATGATTGCAAAGACTTGATGTGATTGTAATGATTTGTTTACATTTTAGCCTTAATGGCTATTTGTGACTGCAATTATCACCTAGAATGGGTGATGACTGATTGGTTGAGATTATGATATTTTGTGATGTGAGATATGGAATCTAAGTTATATATAGGTGAAATTCCAATCTAAGGTTGAGTTATGCATATTAAGAGATATAAGAAAATGAGTTTACTAATATTTTCTAATTTATTATATAACCAGCCTATGATTACTACATATAAAGTTGTTCTCTTTTAAGTTAGTGGTAAATATATGCTTAGTTCTTGTAATGCACTCCATCTTATTTTCAATGTTTTCAGGTTATTGTGACGATATTTGAGCTTGATACACCTATAGAGATCCAAAACGACATTGCAAAAAGGTTTTAGCAATCAGATTAGAATCAAAAGTAGAAATATAATTTCAATTATTCAACCATTGATGTGTTGAATCACTTATTGTTGTAATTGTATGGTATTGTATGCATGTTTGATTGCTATCATATCTAAGAAATATACAGATGTTATGTTTTAGGGCATGTGACCCTTCGGAAGCATCTAAAAACAAGGCAAATTTTATCCATTTTTCTATAAAAATTTAAATTTAAATTTTAAGTCCCCCCAAAAATAAAAAAAAATTCCTATTAGACAAGAATAGTGAAAATATTAAAGTTTGTGAAAACCAAGTATCAAGATTCATGCTAGTCATGATTGGGGTTGGGTCATGATAGAAGAAAGATTTAATGTAATATATGCTATTTAAATTGCAGATAAAACACCTCTTTCTTTCATTAACTTTTATTTAAAGGATGTTAAAGACCACAAAATAGAATATAAAGTTATGCTCTTGCATTTTGTGTTTCTTATGATTAATGTTTTCTTATCATATCTTTTAGGATGCTATCTGTATATATTTATTAACCTTTTATAATATATAAGAAACACTATCTTCTTTCTTTGAATGATAAACTACAGAGGTAATGATTGATGTTTGCATCAAGTGATGTTTTATGGAAAAACTTTTCCAGTGTGAGTGGATAAATTATAAGCAGTTTATTGTCAAGGCAAAGTACATGTTTGTGTTATCAAGAAATTTGTAAAAATATGAATATGATGGAACTAATTTTAGGAACTTACAAAAATATCCTAAAATTCATCAAAATTGGTAGCAAATGCCTCCTATTTGTATGTTGTACTAGAAAGGACATTTGAACCATTTATTCTTACTTTCCTCATTTCAATTTTTCTAATTTCCTAATACAAGACTAGTTTAGGAAAATTGAAAATGAGTGAACATGAAACACTTAGGTAAAAGGAAACTTGCTACTTCTTTTTTTGGTCTAAATAATAAGAAGTTTCAAAGGTGATAATAATGATTTATCTAATACACAACCACCAAGTTTTAGAGTAAATTACTTGAAATAATTGATGCTAGGTACTTCAAAGTTTTATTTTTATATGTTTTTATGTTTTTATCTCTATTGATTATCACTTTGATAATTCTATTTTTACACATAATCTATCCCATAAATAGTTTCTTAATGTAATTTGTGTAATTTGTGCAATAGTTGCTAAAATTTCTATGGTGTACTTACACTTGTGCTTGGTAGTACTCTTTAATTGTTCCTATACCTTTTTATAGTGGCATAGTGCTCTTTATTGTGTGAAAAGTATGAAATGTTGCTTGCTGCACTTTGCAAAATAGCTTATCATTGAACATTGGGTAATTGTGCATTAGATTGAAGTGAATTTGGAGCTTAAGGCCAATGATTTTTGTGATGACTTCTAATTTATCATATATTGTTGAGACCCAATTTTATCTACATAATAATATAATAGAAATAAAAAAATTAATTAAAACATTTTAATAAATTAAAAAATAATTAATTACAAAAATTAAATTTTTTATCGGTGGACTATTTCCAAATTTGCTTCTATGGATTTTCATAGCCGAGAATCTTGAAATTTGTCTTATACTTTACCTCTTTTATACCCATCGACTGCATCTCATTTAGTTATACAGTGAACTCTAATAATCATGGACTCATTGCTTGTTTATCTCTATCCTCACAGTGAGATGAAATAATTTTGAATCATTTAAAGAAAGAAAATTTTTGTGGTAGTACCAAGCATATAGCAATAACTAATGTTAGAAAACAATAAAGTTTTGTTGAATTCTTAGCCTGCCAATAATGCTTAGGTGAAATGTAAATTTAATGTACGCTAATTGCAAATGTAACTACTAAAACCCATTTAAATCATTATTGAGACATTTTTTATTTTGTTCAGATCCTACCATGAAGTTCGACGGGTTTGATAACCAAAACAAGAAATTAACCAAAATTGAAATTTTTTTTTAGAAAAATACATATATATTATAATAAGGATCATCGTAATTCAATTCAAAAGATAAAATTAAAATAAATAGACAATCATTCTTTGAACAAACGTTATAAGGTGCTAGTACCTTTCCTACATGTAACCAACTCTCGAATATGAACTTAGATACATAGACCTCTTTTCATGTTTCAATCATGCCATAAAAAATGATTAGTGATGAATCTATTTTCTTTTTATTCATACTCACCAATATTTCTAAGGAGGTATCAAAATAGCTTGCCTCTCATAAATTCCACCACGGAGCACATCACGATAGCTTGGTAACTCCATTGGGAAACTAAATCAAAGTGTGGCCTTTATGTTTCTTCTTTTTTTTATCTTAGCTTTGAATTTTCATGGTCCTTGTTAGTTTAATGTTTTATTTACATACGTGTTTTTCTTGTTTGTCTCACTATGGTTATTTTATTTCTTTCATAGTAAATTAGTCCTATGAATATTATGGTATGGTTAATGCTCCCTCTCACACATTATACATTATGTATATCACATATATATCACAAGCTTCTTACTCAGGCTTTATATTACCTTTTAAGATTAGTTAAAGGGCAAAGTATCAATGCCTTCATGAGATTGCCAGTTTCCATGTAGGCTAGTAAAACACTCTTACTCAAATTGAACCTTTTTTATCTATAGCATGTCATGGGGGCCTTACTAGCCTATGATGGTGACAATAAGGACAATTTGTGGACCTTTCATCAATTAGGTGTTATAGAACTTAAATCAAGTATAAATTAGAATAAACTTAGAACCACTTTATTTGAGAGAGTTTATCCTATAAAGGGAAATTTCAAGCCTAGAAAAGTCCTCGTGGAACACAGGGGAATTTTTCCATATCATGGCATCCTAATAATCTAGATCATTAACTTCTTTACTTTTCTACGTTATCTCATGAAAATAAAATGTACTACTATATGGTATTTTGAAATCAAACTTACATGTGTGAGAATATTAAAATTCTAACTCTAGAAAGCTCACTTGATGTTACTCATTCATCTTCAACTATTACATCCTTTATTTTCAAATTTATCATTCAAAAATCAATATTTCTCATGTATGACAATCTTTCCACTTCAAGGTCTAAAACAATCAAAATAGTAAGTTCTAATGATATGAATATATTTTAAATATGCTAATTGAGTAATCTTGAGTATAAAATCCTTAGTTTATCAATGCTTTACCAAGTATTCAAATAATATGATAAAGCAAGATTTTCTTGAATCAAGTTAGAATCTTTCAAAATATTAAAATGCAATTATCGATATTTACTCTAATTGTATTACTTTAGCAACCTACATCATAAAACTTTTATTATTTTGAAACCATCATCATGTATTTGAATCCATTCATAACATGGGTTTTCTAAATAAAAAACTACCTATGAAAATATTATAGTATAATGCTCTATAGTGGTTCTACTCATGCAATTGAAATATTTTGTAGCATAACATATATACATACATATACATTTTCATAAATATCATCATGTACTTAAAATGTTCCTAAATTTTCTTTTTTGGATTATACATGATTTTGATGCTCCATGTATATTCTAACTAATTTATTTTGACATCATATAGTAAAAAAATTAGGGTTTTTCTTGGATCAACCCTCAAAACGTTAGAAATTGAAAAGTATCTCAATATAAAATTGCTCGTTGTCACTAGAAAAAGCTGCCAGCAACTCATTAGAGCCAACATGGACCAAATCGCTAGCGAAAAAAGAAAGGTTTTCAATGCTCTATAGTGCTGTCATCCTGCAAGGATACTACTCCTCTAGCTAACTTGTGATCAACTACTCAACAAAAGGAGGAGCCATATTAAAGATCAAGTTGTGGTTAACCGGAATGGTAACAAAAGGAGCTAGCCACAAGCTTATACTATTTCTACCACCTCTCTAGTGGCTATCGAACTAAGATAGAGAAATAAGGCGAACAACATTATGGCAACATTTTTACTACAGGTAAATGCCAATGACTGGATGAGAAGGCCAGTGGAAAGAGAATAGAAGAAAGGGAAGAGAAGGCTATTAGGAAAGAAACTAGGAAGAAGAAGAAAGAGAGAGACAGTGGGGTAAGAAAAGGGAGAAAAACTCAAAAAATGAGAGAGTGAGGTAGTAGCTAGAAGATAAAAATAAAGGAGGAGAAGGCATTGAAATCAAGATAAAGGTATTGAAAATTTAAATAAAAAGAGAGGAAGGAGAAATGTTAAAAATATAAGTTGTAGGTAACAATTCCATGCATATCGCACCTATAAACTCAATTTTCTTTATAAAATCTCAACCATTCATCTATTTCAAAACTCATTTTTATTAAACTTATTTTATTTAAAATCTTAACTTAATTATTTTTAATCTATCCCCAATATACAAAAATATATATATTTGTAATAACTTGACAAATTTTGAAAGTCCTAAAATAAATATTTTAGTCTTCCATAACTTCCAAAAATAGTTTATAAAAAATAAATAATCAATTTCATAAATCTTTGGCACTCTATTTGGTGGGATCTAGGACATAAATTAATGCTCTTTATGATCCTTAGGTAGAAGCTTGTTTCAATTTTAAGCCACAACTACAACAAGGAGTTACAACATCCAACAGCTTGAAGGTTTCTGATCTATTCTGCACTAATTCAAGAGAGTGGAATAGAGTAGTTGTCCAGTGATTATTTTAACCCCATGATACCGCTCACATCCTAAGCATTTCCCCTACTAAACACACCTTGGACAGACTGATATGGGCCCCCACAGAATCAAGCTAGTTTACTACCAAATCTACCTATAAATCTATAATTACCTCACGACTAACCCTTAATCCTCCCAAAATGTGACACAACATCTTGACCTTGGATATACAACACAAATGGAAGGTAGTTCTCTAGAGATATATCAGTGGAGTCCTCCCTACTCGTGCTCCACTGGAACATGTAACAAACTGAGGAAACATACATTGCCCGTTATGTCAACTTGCATCCAAAATAGAGTTGCATATACTAGAAAAGTGTGAAATAACCTGGTTACTGTGGCTCCACTTTAAGGATATTAATATCTTATGACTTGGATCCAGTTCTATAGTAGACTTTATGGAGGCACTAGTCCCTGGGAATGGCAAATTATACCCCAAAATCTGTGCCTTTGTTGGCATTTCTCTTAAGAGACGTTAGGAGGTAAGAAATAAACTGTTATATCATGACATTCCACTTGATCTAGATTACTTATGCAGGACGAATGAGGGGGATGTTAGGAAGGAAGAGGATCATTTTCAACAAGAGCAATCTTTGGGTTCCATATCCCAAGTCTCCTCTACAAACTCATCAAGTCCATAATTGGACACCACCTCCATGTAATCAAATCAAACTCAATGTTGATGCTTCATGGTGAATGGAAAAGCTTTTACTGCTGTTGTTACTGGAACTTGCATGGGAGAAGTAGTAGGACTTTGGTATAATAATAGTAATTGTCCCACACCCCTTATTGCTGAATTCAGGGATTTAAATTGCGGTTGTGGTTGCGATCGTGGTCGCATCACGATGCGGATGAATGCGGAAAATGCGGCCATAACGGTCTAAAATTGCGGGAAATTGCGGATGCGGTCTCCCCCAAAAATGCAATATTGCGGTCGCGGATTATTTTTTAAATCCTAGGCTGAATTGCTAGCCATCTGGTCTCTTAAAATTTTAAGGAACAAAATGTGATCATTGAGAGTGATTGTTAATTAGCTATTTAATCCTTACAACGAGCTTCAGCCTGCCTATGGCATGCTACTTCTGTTTTTAAATCTATACTAGACTTGTATATATTCACTCAAAATGTGTTTTTATTTTGGTGTCGTCATTCATGTAATTGCACATAAGCCTGCAAGTTGGGGAGGTAGAGTAATAGGCACCAACACTGGTCATCTCTCTGATGTGCCTCCATCTCTTCGTGTATTTGTAGCCCAAGATTTGAACTCCATTCTGGTTTAATACAATTTCTTTTTCATAGCAAAAAAAAAAATCATAAATCTTCGTACTTATAATTTCTAAAATGATTTCAACTTGTGAGAAAATCCTTATAGAAAATATTTAAGCGAACCTCAAATCAATAATAGCCATATAAAAATAAATACATTTCAAATATTATCTTTGGTATCATTTTATCATTCTAAAAATAAATTTGAAATCAAATATTAACCTAGGGTATTGCATATGCATTATAGCTCATCTCAAAGAGAAATGTTGCTTCCATGACATCCTAATAGGACTCGCTCCTAGGTAAAGATTATGAAAGAAATAGACAGAAATCAATAATAAATGAAGAAAGGCGTTGATGAGTTGATAGGGTAAGTAAAAATAATCATGGAAATGTTACCATCTTTAGAATAGAAGAAAGCTTGAGGAAGAATATCTTCGATCAGAACTAGAATCAAGATGAAAATGCATCATGTCCAGACACTCCAATGTATCCACTTGGATTGACACCTATTGAGGCCAAAAGTCTTCCTTATTAGCAAGACATAATTCCACCTGAAGACAATGTACTGCCTTCATGATTTAAATCAATGCCACAACCTCCACCAGGGATGCAACATTACTATCATCCCGTTCTCCATTTTACTTTTCAAGATCCATAGCACCAAATGAGGGCCTGCAAGCATCAGGCAACATTCTTGATGTAGATGACCTTAAAATACAAGAAGAACTTAAGAATTCTCAACAAAGTTCTATCGAAAACTGTAAAAGCAAGGAGAAGTTGAAAATCTTTTAAGAAAGATCGCATGCACTAGAAGGAACCAATAAGTATGGAATAGTAAATGCTTTAGAATTATGCCTAGTACTTGATGTGATCATTCCTCTTAAATTCAAAGTACTAGAATTTGAAAGATACAATGAGACTAGATGCCTAATAAACCATTTAACATCTTATTGTTGGAAAATGGCATTTTGTGCTTAAGATGATAAGTTACTAATCAATTTCTTCCAAGATAGTATGATTGATGCTGCATTGAGTGGTATACTAAGCTTGATCAAAACAAGGTGCGACATTGAAAAGACTTAGCTAAGGCTTTTCTAAGTCAATATCATTAAAATATTGACATCGCTCCAAATAAAATGTGGTTACAAAACATGGAAAAGAAAGCTGCTGAAATAATCAAATAATATTGTCTAAAGTTTTCATTTTTTTAAAAAAAAATATATATTAGACTTGCAATTGATGCAAAATACTCTTAAAGTTTTTCCAATTGAATGTATACAGTATAATCATTATGCAGATGGATCGTTATGATGCAATTAACCATGTGACAAGTTTCACATTGTAAATGATTGTAATTGAACAAAAAATGAAAATTTTAGGCAATAGAAGGAATTTAAGGTAACGCAAACAACGTTTAATTAGATCAGAAAACCTTACCATCGTATTAAAAAGAACTTTTTTCTTTTAGAGTTATGATAAATATATAACTTAAATGCAATTTTGGTCCCTTATAATTATAAATTATACTGTTATTGTTCTTTAATTTAAAATAATTCATTTTAATCCTACTAAATATTTTAACTACTGCAATTTTAATTCTCAAATTTAATTTCTATCAATTTTATCAAACTCCTGTATGATTTTTAATTATTCACTGCATCACAAATTATATATATTTTTAATTTAATATATAATGAACTCTAAAAAAGATTCATATCTATTAGTTTTGTTTAAAATTTTCAAATCTTAAATGATGATCTTAATTTATGCTTATATAATCATTTTAGATTAATATAAAAAAAGTATCGTGGTAGAAATGGGCTTATGAGATTAATAAGTTAAATAAATTTAAATAAAAAGATCAAAATTGTATCAATTACATATCTGAATGGACTAGAATTACACAACTTATATATTAAGAACAAAGTTACATTTAAACCAAATACATATAATTCACACTGGACTTTTTCGTAAATTCGTTTCATTGTAGATCAAACTTTTCCATCAATTTCAAAACATGTAAAATTAGCTAAACTTTAAGAGGGAACTTAAATTATACGTTGGACATGAGAAACAAGTGGGAAGGATGATATTGATTCTAAGTTTTTCATGGGGAAACTTCCCAGTTGCTTTCCTTGCATTGCATTAAAGTATGCCTCACAGTTATGGAACGAAATTTTCACCCAAAAAAAAAAAAGGCACTATTGCTTTTATCAGCTTTCTCTAATACTTCCGCGCTTTGTTTTTTTATGGATTTTTTTACCAAAAAATTATTTATTTATATATAAATAATCAAATAATGTATGGTGTTATGGTAGAAAGACAAAATTATTTTTTTATATATTAAAGGTTATTTTCTATTACACAATTCTCACATATATAATATTAAATAAATAATATTTTTGTTATCCTATATAATTGAACACAAATAAATCAAATCTTCTTGCGGAAGATATTTTCAGCAAAATTATCAATTAAACTTAGTTACAAACATAATTTTCAGCAACTCGTACTGGGCTGCGAGGGATAGTTTTGAGGTTTAATGGCTTATATCATAGGCAAAATAAAATGAAATTAAAGTGGGTTACATGAATATTCAACAACAAAAGAAAATAATTTTTAGTATTATATTTTTTTAATAAGCATATCAATTTTTCAATTTTTAACATTAAATTTAATTTTTATTTTCTAAAATACATTAAAATATATTTTACAATTAATTTTTATAAAATTTAACATATTTTCTAAAAATTAGATAAAAGTAGTATTAAATTATAAATATAACTTTAAAAAATAATCCGATAATAATACCCATTAACTACAACTATAATTAATGATTGCCCTTACTTACTCATGCTCTTAAAGGGGAAAAAAAAGGAAAGAGAGAAAAAAAATCTGTCTCTCCCCTCTACAAAAAGGCTCCCACGAATTTGTGGAATTGCGTTTCACACGTATGATATTATAAAATTAAGGAAAAGAAGAAGGCAGAAGAAAAGAATAATCATTTTCATTGACTAATGATAACAAAATCCACTCATTTGATTTAGTGATAGAAATATCCACTACTTTCTTAAAAGATTAATTTTTTACAAATTTTCTTTTGACTCACAATCAATTTAACACACACTAAATTATTTTAGTAAACATGGCATAATCCAACACAAATTAGCTTTATTAAATTTAAAGCAAATAGAGTTAATCATAATTAACTAATATTTTATTATCTTTGCATTTATTAGAGGCAATGCAGAAATTGATCAAATTCTTTTTACGTTTGGTTGCTTAGCGCATATTAACATAATCATATCTATCGTAGAAATAATTTTTTACCCTGATATTTTCGAAAATTCCCATCTTACTCTATATTAGACATATACTACAATACAGGAATATCCATTTTTTAAGGAATGATTATCTTATCAAATGATGAAATCTTTATTCTATAACAAAATGATAGAATAAATCATTTTATCATTCATGGAATGACTTTTTTACACACATGTTTCTTCTAATTTTTATATATTTCAGTATTATTCTATGTTAATATATGATAAAAAATATTTTTTTAATATTTCTCCACTAAAATATCTTAATAATTATATTTTTAATAATAAATTTAAAATATGATATATTTGTATTCTTCAGAAAATATTTAATGAAAATTTTTATTAATTAAAATTTTTGTACTTTTATTATTGAAAATTTTTATTAATTATAATTTTGATGATAAAATTTAAACTGTGACAATTTTTATTATTAATAATATCTTATATATAATAATATTAAATTATTTAATAAAAGATTTTTTATTTTTATTTTTATAATAAAAATATTATTTTCATTAATTATACTATTTCAATTCCAATCCCACATTATTTTTTCATACCAAATACAAAAACAGAATAAAATATTTATTTCATTGCTTACTATATAAATATATTTACAGAATGGCCTTTTCATTCCATTCCCTTCCCCTTTTCCATCCCATTTATATTTTTATTCCTTTGTACCAAATGTAAGATTAATTTCATAAATATTACTGTATATACGTCTTTCATTTAAATATATACCTCAAAGAGTTTAAATATCTTAATTCCTTTAGGATTGATGTGGCTCAGTTTTACCATTTGGAAAACGGAATGGACAGCTAAGTATTTTTTTTTTTAACGGTTACTTTTGCACTATTGTAAAACCCACCCCACAAGGAAGAAAATTAAAAAAACTAAAGTAGAAGATCATTTTGACAGGGGAAAGTATGAGCATATTCCCATATGTAATTTGAAAAATCGCAAGCGATTCAAATGAGTGCAATTTCTCCCATTTTTGCTTCTATATCTCTCTAAAATCACCACAATTTACAGTAAGCAAATAAAATTATTGAGAAAAATGAAAACCATGAAGTAGAAACAAATATATAGGGTCGTGAAAAGGACAAACCCTTAATTTTATTTTCATCTTATTTTTCGTAAATTTAATTATAATTTCATCTTAAAATACAAAATACAACTAAGCAATTTTAATCGTTTGATTTACAAATCTTGAATTTCACTCCACAAAATTTAGCAAACATTTTGAGGGTGTCATCATAGGCTTTGTTTATTCGGACAAAAATATTTTCATAAAATATTAATACAAAAAATATTTTATTTAATTAATATTAGACATAAAAATTTATCTTTTATTTCTATGAACACTCTAAATATTACTTTTTAATAAAAAATACAAATAACATATCGTCACGCCTTCATTATTATATATAAAAATAATATTTTTTATAAACAATGCCTTTTCTTTTTAGCGAAACATATGCACCCTTAACTGTCCATGTTTTACATTCAGATCGAAGACGTCTTAAGTTAGATTTGAGGGTTATTCTTGCCTATGTACAGACAACTTCTAAGTAGCGTTTGATTCGAAAAAATCTCGCTCAGCTTTTTCTTTATCTTTCAAAGGAATGTATAATTCTATGAATCAAACATGTGCCTAAATTTTAATTTTTAATTTGATAGGAATTTTGAACCATTTAAGCAATAAATATTTTTGTCACAGTTAGACAGGAAAATAAATTTAAAATCTTATACTATTCAAATTCCTCGCTATTATATATAAAAAAAATGTTTATTATTACATGTGAAAATATATATACAGTAGCATTTCATTCCCCTAATGGAAAAGGAATTTGGTAAGCATTCAAACAAGCTACATCATAAAGCACGGCTTCCTAAATCTGGCGAGAAAATTATATATACAGTAACTTATTTAAACATATTTTACGAGTAATTAATAACAAAACTTATAATTAGATCAAAATTAATTCAATTTTAGTTATACAAAGATTAAAATAAAAAAAAATTTAATGAGAAGGATGAAATCAATCAATTAATATTTCAAGAGAATTAAAGCATATTTAAATATTTTCTTTGTTAGTATTTTGTGGACTTTACAAATTTATTAATAAAAGGATTATTATTAATTAAGCCCTATGTGTGTGACAATTTTATATAGATATATAGGTACTTCACCCAACACTAGTATGCAGGTTTGAATCCAATGATGGATAGGATTCAGAGTCCACATTGTGTAATATATTGAGGGGTTCCCACTTCATATCTCCTCAATTCTAGGTTTTCAGCTCCATTAGTGAGACTTCCTGCATAGTGATTGGGTGATTGCTGAATGAGAGATTCCTTAATGCATTAGTATTAAACTTTGTGCTTTGAATGACTAGTATGTATAAATTTAAATATTGTGAATAATTTTGTAATTGTCTTTCCTTCATATCATGCTCCAATCAAAGGTCATGATCATGGTGAATAATTTTATTGTTATTATTGTTGTTGTTGTTGTTATTATTATTATTATTAAGTTTTTCCTTCAATTGGTATCAAAACCTATTTTGGCTTTTGGTTGTAGTTAATTATTGGGGGAATTTTGAATCAATACATTGTTAGCTTTGTATGGAATTTATGCTAATGATAATTTCAATTACCACTATAATACATGCCTCCACAATTATTTAGGGATTTCTGTTATGTGATAATTTTTTTTTTGCCATGAATGAGTGCTTGTATAATTTTGTAAGTATGGATTTTAATAGAAAACATATAGATTCATAAATTTGACAAAAAAAGGAAAAACCTAGTATGAATAGTTCTCATCTGCCTGCATAGTTGAATTCCTACAAACTTGAAAGATGATAGAGTGAAGTGTGGGTAGATTAGATTAGGTCCTTAAGGGGATTTTTTAAAGGATGTGATATGATAAAATAAAACACAATTACTCATTGAAAATAGAACCTCCACAACTGTGGATTGCCATTTTTTAAACTTCAAAATGCAAGTTTTCCATATATTTATAGGCTAGAGACAAAGCAATTAGGTAGTGGAAGGTTAAGAGATAAAATCTAGGTAGTTACGATCTCAAAAACACATACTAGAATTGCATGGAACAAGCTAGAAGATGTTGGGCTGAAGGATACAAAACGGGGTCGAGATTAAGTCAAGAAACAAGCCTACAAACCTAGCATTGGGTGGAAGAAAGTGAGCAATATGCTCGCATGCATGCCCAATTGCACTACTAGTATGTATGGCCATGTGCTGCCCTTCCTAATGGTGGTTAGTCGCAATGCCAACATTGGATCCATTCACTTTTCGAGCACATTTTAATGGGAATCTTCTAGATTTTTTTAGGAATAGAAATATTTTATAGTATTTATTTCATAATTTAATTGAAATAAACTTGAAATAAAATTTATCCTATGTAATTTTTATGTTGTAAGCTACCTATTTTAGTTTGTGTAATAATTTTGGAGACTAGTTGTATGATGCAATAAATTTTGGAGGATTATTACATTAATTGAAAATTATTGTATACTCAGATTTTGCCATAAAATTTTTATGTAATTATGTACTCACCTTCATGGGACCAATTACATGAACTTTGATGTAAAATTAAAAAAAAATATTTTAAATTGTTCAAGAGAGAGGCCATGTTGATAATACTAAATACCTTTCGATATTATATTATTAATATAGTAAGTTGGCTATAATATAAGTGTATGGTTAGCTATTATAATGTAATACTAGTTGATATTGTGTGATGTAATTTTGTGAGGAAATTTTTTGCATGATTAAGATCTTGACAAGCGTTGAATGATTTTAATATCTTCCTAAATTAATGTCTATGCAAAATAATTTTAATATGGTAAAAGGGACAAGTTGTGTTTGATACAGCCTAGTTCTAGATGATGTATTTGTGATTTTGAATTAGAACTCATAATGAGTTTTGAATTTGAATATAGAGCAATATTGGAAGACAAAAGGTGTTTTTACTCGAATTAAGTTGATTTGGTGGTTATTTTGGGCCAAATCACCAAATGAAGCATCCTTGAATTGATAAATGCTTGACCTATTTATTTTAGAAAATAAAAATCCATGAACTTAGATTGAGCGAAAAATGGTCATTAATTGAGAGAATAATCAATAATAAGGCTAAAGGGCTATTGAGGCCCATTATGAACATTGTTTTAGTTTGATTTTCTGAAAAATATAAAATTTTGAATTTTCTAACTTAGTATAAACAAAGTGGTTTTTACACCAAGTTTTGTTATCTTCTTGCAAAGTCATTTTTCAAGTAGGGATGGGCTTTGTTCATATTGTACTAAAAAATATAGTATTTTATTAAATTTTAATAGTGAAAATTGGTTTTGACTGGTTCACAAATTTTAGTAAGTAAAACTTAATTTTTGAGACATTTTTGGGGAACGAGTTTTGAAAGGGTTGCTTGGGATTTTACAAAATTCAAATTTCAAAACTTCACCTTAATGCCATCTCTAGGGCTTAGTAAGACTGATCCATTTAAGGATGTCTTAGGATAGTGGGAGACTATTGAATTTGGTAAAAGGTAGGAGTTAGAAAAATAAAATTTGCTTAGTAAGACTGATCCATTTAAGGATGTAATTTATCTAAGACTCTCTTATGTTGACATTTTAAAATTTGCTTATTGTCTAAAATAGCTTATTTTAGTGGGATTTGTATTAGTTGGAGAAGAGAGTAGCCCTCTTGATTAGTAACCTGATAACTAGATAGTTTATTCATATAGTTGTATCTCATTTTAATGAGATTGTAATTTCTCTCAAATATCAAAAGAGTAATGCAGATTAATGTAAGGTAAACTAGGCCATTTTGGTAATTTTTGGATCTGGATGATGATGATGCTTTTCTAAGCTAGTCATGGTATGGACATGTCAGTCAAGACAAAGTAATTAAATTAAACCTAGTTAAAAATGGCTTGAAAGTAAAGTGTAGTAGGCCCAAAATTACATGTATAATGGGGCCATAAGTTTAAAATCATTTACGTGGTGGGTCTATAACATATAAATTCTAGGAACATTTGGTTTGTCTTATTTTAGTAGTAAAAGATTCCAATATGTCAATGTATTCTCATATTTGTTAATTCGAGAGAATTAAATTTATTAGGCTTAAGTATTTTCTAAAGTAATAAGGATTGTCCTATATGAGTTGGCATAGGTAACCTATTGTTAATTTAGGTCAACTGCTTTTGGATTGTAAATTGTAAATGATATTGTATAAGTGATTACATGCTGACCTATAGAAGATTGGAAGATCTTATATGTAGAGGTTACTTAAACTTGTTCTATCAATTGTCTAGATGAATATAAAATTATGTCTGAACATGTGTTAGGAGGTACTATATCATGAAATTATTGTGCAGTTAATTATGACAACCTTGATTAAAGGGTAGGATATGTCATATGTAATAAATTCCTTATCAAATTTGCAAGTTGAGTGTTTTGACTTTAACTAGATTTATGTTGTGACAATATTGCCATTAACAAATTTATCTGTGTATAAGACTTCAAATTGAAGTACCTATTTATGAGAAAGAAAATAAACAAATATATTATTTAATTTTAAGGGATTGAATACTCATAGATTCACTAACCAAAAAGCTCAAGGGTAAATATAAAGCATGATCATGTGAATAAAGTGAATTTTCCTAAGCCTTACTAGTATCTTGAGTTAGTGGAGTTTTATTGATGTGAGCTCATTGATATCTTGTGATATATTTAAATGAAATACTCATATTGAGATATTCGTAATGTTGCCATGTTTGTGCACATTTTAGTTATGGCATATTTATGGAGATGTTTAGACCTTATCTCATATTTGTTAAGCATTTTGGGTGGATGTTAAGACCCATTGTGCATAGATTTACACATAGTCAAATAAAGTTGTGTAAATCTTATTCTACACAAATTGATAGTGTTGGTTAACGAGGTGTAGGTGTTTGGTATATTGTGATGTTAATATCCCTTCAGATATAACATTTATGTTACTAGATACCTATGATCTCATTAAACCATTGGGTGTGAAAGTACAATTTTGTATTAACATTAATCCTTTTTGTGACCACTAATAAATTATGTATGTCCAAGCGGGAGATTGTTAGTATTTTGTTGACTTTACAAAATTTATTAATAAAATGATTATTGTTAATTAAACCTTATATGTGCAACAATTTTATATAGACATATAGGTATTTGACCCAATATTGGTAAACAAGTTTGGATTTGGTGATAGATAGGATTCCAAACACAAATTGTATAATATATAAAGAGGTCCCTACTTCACATCTTCTTAGTATTAAGTTTTTTTGCTCTATCAATAAGACCTACTGTATAGTGATTGAAAAATTATTGAAGAATTTCCTAATAAATCAATGTCAATTTTTGTGCTTTGGATAGCTCGTACATATAATTTAAATATTGTAAATAATTCTATAATTGTACTCTGCTCCTCATCATGCTACAATTAAAAGCAAAAATTGTGGTGAATAATTTTGTTATTATTGTTAAGTTTTTCCTTCATTCTTACCAATTGGGGGCCATCTGCCATGTACGTGAATTATTAATAGAAGAATGCTATTTTTATAGTCTTGCAAAGGGTAAGTTAAAGACCAATTCAAGGAACGAGAAGGTCTTCCCCTAAGTCTGCCACTGACAGAAATGCTCCCACGGATATAAAGATGCGTTCGCGCGTAATGGAAGCAATCAAATAAAATAATAATTAATAATGAACCAATATTATATTATATTAATCCTTATTACTTTAGCAATAGTAACATCCACTCATTTTCTCAAAAGATCAATTTGTGCATTAGTTCACTGATTATTTACAATTCGTAAAGAACAAAAAAAATTTTAGTATAAAAACATCGTGCCTATATGTTTCTTTTTATGTTCACGATCAATTTAGTACATGTAAAAATTTTTAGTAAACTTAATATATTTTGAGTCTAATTAAAAACAAATAATATTAATAGCTAACTAATGCCACATTGCTTGCATAAAAATATTGGTGAAAAAATATTTTCCTATTGTTGGTTACACTTGATTAAATTATTTTCAGGAATTGGGTCGGTAGGAAAACAAGAAAGAGGAGGGAATATAATATTAATTGGCCCATTTAGTTTCTTAATTGACATGAATAATGGTTGGAATGAATTTTGTCAAGTCAATTTTATAGTTGACGATAATAATGGTTGAAGTAAGCTCAAGTCCGGTCCACAGCATTTGGTAAGTCAAAATTATTGTCAAAAGTAATTTGCTTATCTAATTGGATTTGTTATGATATTTCCTTGAAAAAAGTGAGTATCCGTCCAACTTCCTAGAAAGTTTCCATAAAATTTTATAATTTTTTGTAGAAAAATTATATGATACATCTAGATGTAGCAGTATTCTGATATACTGTTAGATCTTATCTTTAACATATTATTGTATAATATGTAAAATCTGACTTTTAGAAAAAAAAATCTAATATATGATAAAATCTGATGGTTTACTAGTACATTATTGTTAGTATGCCGAAATCTCTTTCCTTATTATAATGTCTTGTAATTCTTTTATAAAGCTTCTAATCAAATATTTTTGTATTACATTTACAATTGTTTTATAACTTTTGCATTATATGGATCAAATATAATATACTTAATCATAAAAAAACTAAAAAAAGATCATCAAATTAATAATCTTTGATTTCCATGGCCCTATGATGAGATGGATTTGAGTAGACACTCGATGAAACACATGATCAAGGATGAGTTTTGGCTTCACAAACAACCATCAGAATAAATTGTACGGTTGTACTAAATATCAAAGAAGAAATAATAAAGTTACTGGAGGCCAAATTTATCAAGGTCACAAGGGATGTTGGATGGATTTCGAATGTGGTGTTTGTCATAAAGATGATTGGTAAGCAGAAAGTGTGCATACACTTGAATAGTGTGACACCTAGGACAAATGCCTAATGTCAATTGTAGATATGTTAATTGATTTGACTTTCGGCCACATAGTATTTAGCCTAAGGATAGGAAAGCTAGGTATAACCAAATGTACATAGTTGAAACAGATAAGCCGAAAATAATTTTTTGATGTGCTAGGATAATCAGTACATTTGAACAAGTAGTTATGCCCTTCAAATTGAAGAATGCCGGTGATGCATATTAACCAACCATGAATGCAATCTTCTATAGTATGATTGGGAAGTCAAGTGTACTTTGATAATGTGGTACTGAAAGTTGGTTCGCATGAAGAACTGAAATTTTTAAGGTAGACTTACAACTGAATGCTCAAAGATAACCTAAAGATAAATCCTTTGAAGTATGCGTTCAGTATTTCAACAAGAAATTTCTTAGAATTCTTAGTTTGTTAAAATGGGATTGAAGTGGACAGGAACAAAACCAAAGTTATAATCGAAACTTTAGCATCAGTTAGTAAAAAGGAACTACAATGCTTCCATGGCAAAGTCAACTTTTTAAGTCAATTCATCTCAAATCTAGTATTACATTTTCCTTAGAATTTTAGAATATAGAGAAGGGAACGGTGAATTAATTTTGGGAAGAATAATTTAAAATAAAAATTGTTTACGGAATGGTTAAATCTTGATAAGAAAATACGAGTAAGACATTATCGAATTTTAATTATAATTTTGATCAACAAAAAATATAAAATGCAAGCCAAACAATTTTAGTCCTTTAACTTACAAATCTTGAATTTGGACTCCACAAAATTGTGAAGGTGGCATTGTGCAAATGTTCTACATTCAGATTGAAGACCCCTTCAGTTAGATTTGAGGATTATTCTCGCCTACGTACGGACAACTTCTTAGTAGCGTTTGATTTAGAAAACCTTTTTCACATTTTTTTAAAGAATGTTTCAAAGGAATGTATAATTTTATGAACCTGTCTAAATTTTAAACTTTAAATTGGTAGGAATCTTGAACCATTTAAGCAATAATTTTTTTCCCACTGCTAGGGAGGAAATTAAATTTAAAATCTTTGATATACTATTCAAATTCCCTACTATTATATATATAAATAAATTTTTGTTATTACATATGAAAATATGCAGTAAATTACTTAAACATTTTATTACTAATAGAAAATAAACTATTAGATCAAAATTAATTCAATTTAATTTATAAAAAAATTTAAATAAAAAAAGGTAAATGAGATAGATGAAATCAATCAATTCATATTTCAAGAGAATTAAAAAAATAATATTTATATATTTTCCTTGTCAATTGAGTGCCTTGTATTGTGAATTAACTGGAAAATGCTAATTTTACAGTCTTACGCGAAAGGGAAGAGTAAGTCAATGACCCAATCAAGCAAAAAGGGGGTCCTCCTCAAAGTCAGTCTTCCCTTCCACAAAAATGGTCCTGTGGTTATGGAAATGTGTTCACGCCTAAAGGAAACAATCATAACAAATAAAATAATTAACTAATGTTATATTTATCATTATTATTTTAGCAAAAGTAAAATCTACTCAATTTCTTAAAAGATCAATTTGTGTATAGTTCCCTGATTATTTACAATTGGTAAAGAAGAAAAAAAAACTCTTAGTATTTATAGATAATGATTTTAAAGAATAAAATTACTAAGTTGTCCATTCTGTTTTCAAATGGTAAAAATGAGCTACGTTGATGAGGAAGGGATTTAGATATATAATTTTTTTAAACTTTAAGTAGAAGAGCAAACTAAAATGGCATTTACAAGTGTAAAAGTAAGGAACTTTGTGCTACTAACCTGCGTTATAATTAATAAGATAATATATATCGTATTGATAATAAAAAATAAAGAAAATGGATTTTTACCACATATATATTAAATAAATAAAATATTCTTTTATGATTGTAAATTTTTAAATATAAGCATCAATAAATAAGAATTTTTCTTACAAAATGTGTTTGGAGCTTCAATCTTTTCTTTTTAACTAAATTAGACGATGCTAATTTTATAGGCTTATGATAAAAGGAAGGAAATATTATAGCACACTATTAATACAATGATATATTAATCTATTATTAAATTTAATTATTAATATATCATCATATAATTTATCAAATTTCATTTAAAAAATTGCAGTAAAATTTATACTATTCATAATTTCTTTGTAAAATGAAGAATAAGCTAACGAGCAAATCACGGAATTGATAGTCTTCTAGGGGTTTTCGCCGGTTGCGAGATGGGAGGCTTTTTGGAATAGATGGTATTTGATGAAACTGATGCATTTGCTCTTTTTGAAAAGTACTTATAATTTGAATTAAATATTATGTAATTATAATTTAAATTAAATATTGCATAATTAAAGAGAAAATTTTAATATTATATTAACATTGAAAATTCAATGTTATATTTATATATTTTTTATATACATATCAATTTATTAATTTTTAACATCAAATTTAATTACTATTTTTAAAATGTATTGAAATGCATTTCATAATTAATTTTTATAAAAAATTAATGCACTTTTTAAAATTTATACGAAAGTAGCATTAAATTTCAAATATAAATATAATATTAAAAAATTTTCGCAGTAGAAAAATGATCCTATAATAATACTTAATAACTATAACTATAATTAATGATTGTCCCTACTAATTCATGCTCTTAAAAAAAATAATAATAGTCTGTCTTTCCCCCTGCAAAAGGGTCCCACGGATTTGTTGAATTGCGTTTCACACGTAAGAGATTATAAAATTAAAAAATAAAAAGGGATGGAGGAAGAAAAGTATAATCATTTTCATTGACTAATGATAATAAAATCCACTCATTTGATTTAGTGATAGAAATATTCACTCTTTTTTAAAAGATTAATTGTTTACGATTTTTCTGTAGACTCACAATCAATTTAATACGCACTAAATTATTTTATTAAACATGGCATAATCTGAGACTGATTAGCTTTATTAAATTTAAAGCTAATAGAGCTAATCATATTTATCTAATATTTTATTATCTTTGCATTTATTAGTGGCATTCAAGAAATTGATTAGATTCTTTTTAGATTCGAAAGGTAAGAAGAAAATGGAGGAAATGCAATATTAATTGGTTTACTTAACGTATATTAACATAATCGTATATATCGCTAAAATAATTTGTTACCCAATATTAATATGTGAAAAAAATATTTTCATAAATTTCAATGTTACTATATATTTGACATACACTATAATATAGAAATGTTCATTCATTAAGAAATTGTCATTTATTAGATGATAAAATCTTTATTTTATAACAAAATAATGAAATAAATTATTTCATCGTTTATGGAATGACTTTTTTTTACATACATATCTGTGATAATTTTGATATATTTGAATATTGCTCTATGTTAACATACAATAAAAATTAATTTTTGAAGATTTCTCTATAAAATATCTTAATAATTATATTTTCAATGATAAAATTTAAAATATCATATATTCGTACTCTTTAAAAGATATTTAATATTAAATTTATTAAATTAAAATTTTTATGCTTTTATTATTGAAGGGTTTTTTTATTAGTTATGATTTTGATGATAAAATTTAAATTGTGACAATTTTCATTATTGACTATATGACATATATAATAATATTAAATTATTTAATAAAATATTTATTATTTTTTAATAAATATATTACTATCATTAATTATACTTTTTTAATTCCAATTTTATATTATTTTATCATATCAAATATAAAAATAGAATGAAATATCAATTTCATTACTTACCATATAAATACATTTATAAAATAATCTTTTCATTCCATTCTACTAAATGTGAGATTAATTTCTCAAACATTACTGTATATACATCTCTCATTTAAATGTATACCTCAAGAAATTTAAATATTTATATTCCTTTCTGATCCATCGACGCGGCTCATTTTTACCATTTGAAAAACGGAATGGATAATCGAGGCTCTTTTTTTTTTTTAATTATTACTCTTAAATTCTGGTGAAGTCGCTATATATATATAAACTTAAAGTAGAAGATCATTTTTAGGGGAAAAATATGAGCGTATTCCTTTTTCTAATTTTATTTATATTTTTATTCCACTGTACCAAATGTAAGATTAATTTGACAAATATTATTTACGTTTCTCATTCAAATGTATACCTAAAGGAATTTAAATATCTAAATTCCTTCTTGATTGATGTGGCTCAGTTTTAACACTTGGAAAATGGAATGAACAACTGAGTTTGTTTGTTTGTTTTTTTTTTTTTCAATGATTAGTTTTAAACTGTGGCGAAGTCGCTCCTTCCCCTAAAGAGAAAGAGAACTAGAGTAGAAGATCATTTCTAGGGGGAAAAATATGAGCATATTCCCATGTGTAATTAAAAAAAAAATACGACCATATTTCCATATGTAATTTGAAAAAACGCAAGCGATTCAAATGAATTCAACTTTTTCCCCTTTTCACTTCTATATCTCTCTAAAATCGCTGCGTAAGTTTACAGTATGAAATTAAAATTATTAAGAAAAATGGAAAACCATGAAGTGGAAACAAAGATAGAAGGTTGCGAAAAGGACAAATCCTTCATTTTTTACATCTTTTTTTCAATTTAATTATGATTTTTTATCATCTTAATATATAGAATACAAATTAACAATTTTAGTCCTTTGATTATCAAATCTTGAATTTGGACTCCACAAAATTTAACAATCATTTTGAAGGTGACAAGAAAACCTTGCTTATTTAGTTGAAAAATATTTTTATAAAATATTAATATAAAAAAGAATTTTATTTGATTAATTAGAGACATGAAGAGTTTAAAAAATTAAATTCAACTTTTTTAAAAAAGAATTTACTTTCTTTCGAATATTCCAAATATTATTTTTTAATTAAAATTATAAATTACATATTACTCATTCATTAATCAATATATATATGTATAATATTTTCTTGTAAAAAGCGGTTTTTCCTTCTAACGAAACACACGCAGCCTTAATTGTGCATGTTTTACATTCAGATTCAAGACGCCTTGAGGTAGATATGAGGATTATTCTCGCCTATGTACAGACAATTTCTAAGTACTGTTTTGATTTGAAAAAAATTTCTCATATATATATATATATATATATATATATATATATATATATATATATTCAAAAGAGCATATAATTTTATGAATCAAACCTGTGCCTAAGTTTTAATACTTAATTTGGTAGGAATTTTGAACCATTTAAGCAACAAATATTTTACACGGTTAGCAAGGAAATTAAATTTAAAACCTTATGCTATTCAAATTCTTTATTAAAATATATAAAAAAAAATGTTTGTTATTACATGTGAAAATACACAGCAAATTTTTTCCCTTGATGGAGAAAGAATTCATCAAGCATTCAAACGGCTAAATCATAAAGCACAGCTTCCTCGATCTGAGGAAAAAGTATTGTAACTTATTTAAACATATTTTTTACAAGTAATTAGTAACAAAATGTATTATTAGATCAAAATTAATTCAATTTTGGTTCTACAAAGATTAAAATAAAATTTTTAAATGAGAGAGATGAAGTCATTTCAAGAGAATTAAAAGAATATTTAAATCTTTTCTTTATCAAATGAGCGCCATCTGCCATGTACGTGAATTATTATTGATAGATAATATAATAGGAATATGAAATTGGATTCATACATACCAAATGTTAGAAGTATACAATGGAAATTTCAGGATTTTGTATTTATTTTTACTGGTCGTATTGGCAATCACCTTGGAAAGATAACCTTGTTCATAGCATAAATTCCCTTTTTCATGTGTAAAGAGAAATGAGAGAGAATTCTATGAGATTCTGATGAATAATGATATTGACCCAACCTAAACTTCTTCTCTTTTTTTGTCTATTTATACATATTTTTTGGGTCAAGATATGGATTGGGTTATAAACTCATTTTGGGCAATTTGGACCCATGATCTAGCATCTCCTATTCGATCATAATGGGATCCATACTCTCTCAGTATTTCACAAGAGAACATTATCTCTTATTCTCTGCAACAAATCATACAAGAAAATAGGCCGTGTGACTAGCATATTTCAATAGCTCTTTGTTATACATCTATTAGGAATATATAACTTTTCAATAAACAATGAATCTTAAGTAAACTTTAAGTATACAGTATCATAAATCATTTTATCACATTTAAATTTCTGAAATGATCTCATTCATATGCATCATATATATTAAATATTCTATTCACAATTATAGACACTCTATAACTAGTATATTAGTAAATACAAACATAATGTGATATGTTTAGTGATCTTCCTCTTTTTTGAGATCTCTTGATTTTAATTTAATTTGCTTTTCTAGTAATGTCATGTTAGACTGAATCTCTCATGGTCATTTTGTAACATTTTAAATAAAAATTATTAAATTTAAATCTCAAGAAATAGAATAAAGTCATAAGGGTACAAGTATGAGGACTTTATTCCCTCAAAGGTCTCACACATCAAAATTAAGATCTAAACTTTGATCACCTTTATTAGTCATAATTTGCATACGTGCTATGAAACACGTGTTACAATATTGTTTCCTTTTTCTCAAGGAGCATATGTTTTTACATAATGCATTAATACTATATAGATAATGGTTTAGACATACTTAATGTCTAACTTAAGTTCACCAATCTACTCTTTCTTATTTCCATCAAAACTCATATTTAGCAATTTAGAGAGATAAAGTAATTTTATTAATTCAATTACGATTTTATCTATATATAACCTCATCTTGTTTGTTAACAAGGCAACATTTATGTTTTAAGCTTGGCTCTCAATTATCACTCAGATAAGAAGCTTAAAATTGTCTCATCTTTTATTAATTACAAAAAAAAAAATTAATGACATGTGATTACCTATGTGAGAGGGCTAATCTTCTATTTGTTCAACACACCTTTTAATAACTTAAGAATGTTTTAAGAAAAATTCTTACATCTATATATGTAAGCTTATAATAAACACAATTATTATTCAAATATTAATATTCTATGAACATTGTTAAAAGAAATTACAATAATTGTATCAACATCTATGCAATCCTTAGGATTTCACATATTTTACAAATACATCCTCAGGAATAAGCTTAATCATAGGATCTACTACCATCTCATGCATAGAAATGTATTTCATGTTCACTTCCTTATATGCAACCATATCTCTCACAAAGTTATACTTTATGTCTATATGCTTGGTCTTGCAATGATATTTGGGGTCCTTTGTATATGCTATTGCTATTTAGTTATCACAATTTACTAAAACTAGATCAACAATATTAGCATTTACACCCAAATGATCCAAGAATCTTTTTAAGCCACACAACTTCTTGTAATACTGCTAAAAATGCTACAAATTCATCTTCCATTATAGATAAGGTTATGCATGATTGCTTCTTACTACTCCAAAATATGGCCCCATTATTTAGTAGGAAAATATACCTAGAGGTAAAATTCCTTTCATCTAAGTCTCTTTCCTAATCAGCATCATTGTAGCCTTTCAATTGCAAATCATTTCCTTCATAATCCAATGAATAGTCAACAATACCTTTTAGATACCTTAGTATCCTTTTAATTGCTTTCCAATGTGTTAGGCCTGGGTTGGATTGATATTAGTTTACCATATTAATGAAAAAACAAATATCTAATCTTATGCACATCATTGCATACATCAGACATCTAATTGCACTAGCATAGGAAAATTTTCTTATATATGTTTCTTCTTCTAGAGTCTTAGGACACACCCTGTGGTTTAGACTTTCACCTTTAGCAATAGGAGCATCTATAGGTTTACAATGTTGCATTTGAAAATGTTCAGGAATTTTATTAATGTAATGCTCTTGTGATAGAGATAATAATTTCTTTGAATGTTTTCTTGAAATCTTAACTCCAAGAATATATGTAGTTTCACCCATATCTTTCATTTCAAAATTAGATGACAACCATCCTTTAATTTTATTGACATACTCCTTGCAATTTCTAGCTATAGTATATCATCAACATATAATGATAAAGTTATAAACTTATCCTTGAACTTTCTTATATATACATAATGGTCTTCGTCAATCATGATAAAATCATTTGACATAATCATGTTGTGAAAATAAATATACCATTATCTTGAAGACTACTTCAAGCCATATATGGACTTCAAAAGTCTACAAACTTTGTTTTCTTGGCCTTTTTTGATAAAACCTACAAGCTATTGAATGTAGATTTCTTCTTCTAAATCTCCATTGAGAAATGCAATCTTTACATCCATTTGATGTAATTCAATGTCCATGCTTGTAACTATAGCCAATAACAAACAGATTAAGTTGAATCTAACAACAAATAAAAAAGTTTCTTCGTAATCCAATCCTTTCTGTTATGTGTAACCTTTTGCTACTAGTCTAACCTTATATTTTTCAATAGTGCCATTAGCCTTATGCTTGATTTTGAGAACCCATTTGTTGCCAATGGCCTTACGTGTTTTTAGAAGATCAACAAGTTCCCAAACTTGATTTGATCTCATAGACTCCATCTCTTCTTCTATTGCTTTTGTCCAATCTTCTTTATTAAGGCCTGAGAAAGCCTCTGTGATATTTCTTGACTCATCTTCATCTTGTGCAATGGTCATAAAGGCTTCACCACCTTCAATGTGGAAACAATGACAAGGAATGCATTTTTTACCATTATATCACAATTGAGGTTTTGGAGAAATATATTTCTCAAGGGTCCTTAAATTGCTCCCACTCAGACTAAGATCATTAATCATTTGAATATTCTCATTTGGATTACTGCTATGCTAATCAAAATCATTATCATTTGTACTTGGAATTGGAAACATATTTCCTAAAATTCTCCCACTCGAAGGAAGTGAGTCTTGAGTGCTTGTAGTTGTAGTCTCGTTTAAGGATAAGTCCTTATTTATATTACTCCATTTAGAAAAATCATTCTCTAAGAATGTGACATCTTATGATTCAAATTTTGTAAGACTCCCACTATCATTTCTACCAATGAACACATAGCCTTTTCAATGTTTTGAGAATCTAATAAAGATATATTTTTTCCTTAAGCACCTAATTTGCCATGTGGGTTTGAGCTATCTTCTTTCTTTTCTATTTGCACTTTTGCCTAGGAACTTTTCCTATTCTTGATAAAGCCATATACACATCTATATTAAGATTAATAGCCTCAAGCCTTTCTTCTTCTAGCTTAAGGTGGTGCACAACATCATCCATTGTTTGGATATTTTTAATGTGGGTTAAATGCATCTTCATATGCTTCCAAGAATGAAGCAAGGAGCAAATTATAATTTAGACTTGTTGCTTGTTAGTTAACACATGACTCGTATCTTTTAATTCATAAATCGTATTTGACATTTCACATAAACATTTTTTCATTAAATGTTCAAGTTTCTTTTTGTAAGTGTCAAATTTGATTGTGAGGGACAATGTTTAGGAACAATGTTTTTGGAAGCTGTAGTCATTGTGTCCGTAGAAATACAAAGTTCTATATGTGAACAGAATTGCACATAATTATTATATAGCCACACATACATGTCTACTTTGGCTCTAATTAATTATGTTAGTACTAGTTCACATGTAGGGTTTAGAGTCAAAAGTTCACTATGTTTCTAATTATCATCTAAATTCATAATGTCAGGCTAATGCTATAATAATTAATTAAGCAAAGTACATTAAATAAAAGAACTTATAGATATGCGATTCCAATAATAAAAGAAATTACATAAATTAAAATGTATTTTAGCAATATAATACATAAAAGAAATTACATAAAATATCATATATCAAACATCTATCTAAATCTTACAATGTTTTCAAATGTTTGATTCTTTATGGAAAAGAGCTAATAAACCTATCATATAGCTCTTGTGGAAATTTGGCTTCAATACTAGATTTCCTTTCTACCTGACAGCCTTGTAAAAGTTCAAATCACATCTATGATTTTTACACTCTAAATAGTCTAATACAAATCTATGGACAATGTTATTATATTGTTTATATCCACTTGTTCTTTCTAATAGAAAATCTAATATATTCCTTTGGTAATTTATAAGTAAGGTGTTTATTAAGGCCTTTAATTTCTTCAAATTTTGATTCATCTTTAAAGAACTAGCCCATACCAAGTTTTAAACTTTTTCATGGAACTTGATAATATGATTTATAAGATGTACAAAATTATCTTTATAAACTTCTAAATTAGCTTGGAGATTTTTGAATTCGATAGTCAACATATTGACTTCTTATCATTGCATTGGAATTTGTATAACTCTTGGTGTACGTATAAATCTCACCATTTTTCTATAACATCTATAGAAAATAAATAACTTAATTACATCTCTAAGGTAATAATTTGCATAAAAAGTATGCTTAAAAATGTCTATCACAAAAAAAATTTAAAATAATTCTATATATCATGTAAATAATGTATAAAAAATTCTCATAATAATTATATAAAAGAATTTAGAGTGTGTGAAAAAAAAATTCTGTCATGTTCAAGTATTTTTATCAATATTACTGGGCGGCTATAACAATAAGCAGAATTTAGTTCTAGTGGTTTGACATGAGGCTTGTCATCTTGGGTGTTCAGGATTCAAATCCTGCTTATGACTTTCAGCTACAATTTTTTTGTTAAAATTTTATTGTGTAAGTAGATTATATCACAGATATTGAGCGGCTTATAACATGGTTGGCAAAATGGCTTAACGATTGATACATGGAGTTTTGTAGGGGCATGGGTTCAAATCCCATAGGTACATGATAGTTATTTTTCCTTTTGAAAGGTTTTCAAACATTTTTCTACAGTTTTTTTAAAACTATTTTATGGAAATTTTTTTAACTATTATTTCAAAAAAAATTAATTATCTTTTGATAGTTTTCTTTTAAAAACTATTTTATGATTTTTTAACTATTCTTTCATTTTTTTAATTACCAAAACTAAAAAAAATTATATGAAATAACAAAATTAAACATAAATAGATTGAGATAGAAAGACTTAATTGAAGAGCACCATCAATTGCCAAATGTAGATGCACTTATCACACAATTTTTTTTTTCTTTTAGATAGAAACAAATGCAAAGAAGTGACAGAACAGGACACAACTCATTGCATTAACATGAGATTAACGAAGGGCAGTATAATACTTAATAAGTTAAAGTGATGAAAAATAGAATTTCGCCATTATATATGAAACTGATTCACATATAATGTTACAGTGAAATTGTATAATGTTATTGATGATGGGACGGATCACTATCATCTCTTGTTTTTGTGTATGCTAGTCATATTTCAAAGAAAAAATTAACTTGGATATCTTTTGGCCATCACATGTTCTCATTATTGATAATATGCCCAGTGAACGTAGAAAAAAGAGTCCATGAAACATGAACTAGTCAAATATATAAATTGAAATAATCACCTAAAATTTAGAATCCCATAACAAAACAAAAAAAAAATTATAGATTTTGAACATAAAATTGTCCCTTTTTACTGACACACGGAATACTAATTTGCAAACAGTGACCACAGAATAAAGCCAACCAACAAATATGTATGAAGAAATGAAGCATAAAGCAGATAACTAATGCAATAAAAATACAAAGTCATAAAACCTTTTATAGAAGGCGTGGGTATAGATCCCACTTCTAACACCAATAGTGAAATATTAGAAGATAAAATCCATGAATTTCACATCAAACAAAATACTATAAAAAAAATGATACATACATATATATATTATTGACCAAAAAAGCAAATAATCATATGCTTTGATACTAATGCTAAATAATATAATAGGAATATGATATCAAATTCATACATACAAAATGTCAAAAGTATATAGCAAAAATTTTAGGATTTTGTATTTGCTTTTACTAGTCATATTAGCAATCCCTTTAGAAAGACAACCTTCTTCACAGCATGAATTCCCTTTTTCATGTGCAAAGAGAAATGAGAGAGAATTCTAAGAGATTTTGATGAATAATGATATTGACCTAACCTAAAACTTTTTTTCTTCTGCCTATTTATAGACGCTTTTTGGATCGAGGTATGGATCCGTTTTAAATGACTTGGATCCATGATCCAACAATTATTAATAAAGGAATGCTAATTTTATAGTTTTGCAAAGAGAAAGTTAATGACCAAATCAAGGATCAAGAAGGTCTTCCTCTATGT
This sequence comes from Sindora glabra, assembly GCA_020226215.1. Lineage (NCBI taxonomy): Eukaryota > Viridiplantae > Streptophyta > Magnoliopsida > Fabales > Fabaceae > Sindora > Sindora glabra. The sequence continues at coordinate 20,744,462 of CM035230.1, read as the reverse complement.
CAGTTTGCCATACACAAAAATGGTCCCATGGATATGAAAATGTGTTCATGCGAAATGGAAACAATCATAACAAATAAAATAATAATTAATAATTAACTAATATTATATTATATTAATCATTATTACTTTAGCGATTGTAACATCCACTCATTTTCTTAAAAGATCATCTTATGCATAGTTCACTGACTATTTACAATTTGTAAAGAACAAAAAATTTTAGCATAAAAACATCATGTGTATATATTTCTTTTTATGTTCATGATCAATTTAGTACATGTGAAAATTTTTAGTAAAATTAATATATGTTGAGTCTAAAAGATTTTATTTAATTTAAAAACAAATAATATTAATAACTAACTAACATTACATTGCTTGTATAAAAATATCAATGAAAGAATATTTTCTTGTTGTTACTTGTTAGTTACACTTGATTAAATTATTTTCAGGGATTAGGTTAGTAGGAAAATAGAAAAGGGAGGGAATATAATATTAGTTAGCCTATTTTGTTTCTTAATTGACTTGTACATTGGTTAGAATGAATTTTGTCATGTCAATTTTGTAGTTGACAATAATAGCGGTTGAAGTAAGCTTTAGTTTGGTCCACAAAATTTGGTAAGCCAAATTTATTGTTTAAACTAATTTGTTTATCTAATCATTTGTTAAGCCAAATTTATTGTCTAAACCAATTTGTTTATCTAATTGAATTTGTTATGATATTCCCTTGAAAAAGAAAGTACCATCTAACTTCTAGAAAGTTTCATAAAATTTTATAGTACACCATTAATGCAATAGTATTTCGATATATTATCAAATTTGGTTATTAATATGTTAATGTATAGTGTGCAAGATTTGACTTTGGAAAAAGGTAAATCTATATATGATGAGATCTAATAGTGTATTGATATATTATTGCATTAGTGGTGTACCGAAATCTCTTCCCTTTTTATAAACAATTAAGAAATAGTAAAAGAAAATATGAAAGAGACGAAGGAGAATTATAAGGAGGAGGAGAGTATTTGATTCAACTATATTAAGAATAATTTATACTATGCATATTTATAGGACAAATTGATTAAATGTTATAATTTAATAATAATGACTCATAAATAGAATTGAAACCTAATAATTGACTATAATAAAAATGTAACATCTAATCTAATAATTAACCATATTTGGGAGCACAATGTCTAACCTCTGGATATCCACATTTAATAAACTCAATTATTATTTATAACACTCCTCTTGGATGTCCATATAAGACACAATAGGGTACTGCTTCATCAAAAACCTTGCTAGGAAAAACCTAGTAGGATAAAAATTATAACGAAGGAAAAAAGATTATAGTGCATATTAACTCCCCCTATGATGACATCAATTAAAATCTTTAAGTCCAAGTACTCCAATATTTTGGACTAGCTTTTCAAATACAATAGTAGGAAATGCCTTAGTAAACAAATCTATTAGATGATCACTTGAACAAAACTATTGAATATTTATATCACCATTCTTTTGAATATTATGATTGAAAAAGAATTTTAGTGAAATATGTTTTTTCTATCACCTTTAATGTACCATTCTTCCAATTGAGTGATACATGTAATGTTATCTTCATGTAAGATAGTAGAGATTGTTTTTCCAGAAGATAAACCACAAATCTCTCATATGTGTTAAATCATAGATCTCAAATAAACATATTCTCTACTTGCTTCATGTATTGTTAAAATTTTTGCTTGATTAAATGATGTGACTATTATAGGTTGTTTCATCGATTGCTATGAAATGAATGTGTTTTCATATATAAACATATAGCATATTTGTGATCAACAATTATAAGGGTCAGATAGATATTTTGTATTTGCATAACCAATTAGGTCTAACTTAGGTACATTCTTATAAAACAAACCCATATCCATTGTACCTTTAGGATAACAAAATACATGCTTAACTCCATTTTAATACCTTCGTGTAGGTGAAGAACTATATCTTGTTAATAAATTAGTAGCAAATGATATATCTAGGATAAGAAACCCATTCTTATAAAACAAATTGATAGCAAATGACTTGGGTACATTCTTATAAAACAAACCCATATCCATTGTACCTCTATGATAACAAAATACATGCTTAACTCTATTTTAATACCTTCGTGCAGGTGAAGAACTATATCTTATTAATAAATTAATAGCAAATGATGTATCATGTCATGTATGACTAATAAGATATATTAGTGTTCTAATTGCACTAAGATATGGTATTTTAGGACCAAGTAATTCTTCATCTTTTTCTCAAGGTATAAAGGAATTTTTGTTCACATCTAGTGACCTTACTACCATTAGGGTGCATAATGGATGTGATTTGTCCATATAAAACTATTTCAGCACCTTTGCTATATAAGCTTTTTAATAAAAAAATATTTCATTCTTTAAATGTTCAATTTGTAATCCAAGGCAAAGTTTTGTTCTGCCTAGATCTTTCATTTCAAATTCTTTCTTTAAACAATTTGCAGCTTTTAAAAGCTATTTAGGAGTTCCAATAATATTTAAGTCATTAACATAAACAACAATTATGGCAAACTCATTCCCAAATATTTTTATAAAAATACATGGACAAATAAGGTCATTTTTATATCCTTCCTTTAATAAATATTTGATGAGACAATTAAACCACATGTGTCCAGATTGTTTCAATTGATAAAGAAATTTGTTCAATTTGATTGAATAATCTTTTTGAGTATCTAAATTGTATTCTATAGGCAAATTAAAACCTTTAGATAGTTTCATATAAATATCATTATCTAGTAAGCTATACAAATAGGTTGTAACAACATCCATTAGATGCAAATTGAGCCCCTCATTTACTATCAAACTAATTAAATATCGAAAAGTAGTTACATCTACCACAAGTGAGTATGTTTCTTTATAACCAATTCCAGGTCTTTGCAAAAACCCTTGAGCAAAAAATCATGCCTTATATCTTATAATTTCACCATTTTTATTTCATTTTCACACAAAAACCCATTTGTATTTTTTAGTGTACAGACTATAGGTCCAAAAACTTTTCTCTTTGCAAGGAGTTTAATTATAACTTGATTGCATCTTTCCATTTTAACCATTGAACTCTTTTATCTACAATCTATAATAAATTGTGTTTCATGATCCTTACTGCCATTAATCATATCGTGCATTGCATTATATGCAAAAACATCATCAACATTGACTTCATTTCAGTTTCATTGTATTTCATTCAAGACATAATTTATCAAGATCTCTTTATTTTCACTAATTTCAAGTACCTGAGTTTCTTTTTAAACTGAAATAGTAATTCTGTTTGGGGACTCTTCTAGAGTTATCACATTCACATTCTTAATTTGGCTATCTAGATTCTTATCTCCTTTTCTTTTTTAAGGATTTTTATCTTTGGAACCAATGGGTCTATCATGCTTCATGTGTGTATAAAACTTATTTGTAATAGTAGATTGCTTGACAGGGACATCAACTTTAATTGGAGCATTAGCAGTTGGTATATGTCATTTGATCACTTTCTTTTGGTCAATGAATGCACCTAGCAATTTATTAGCTAAACCTTGCAAATGAATTATTTTCTGAACTTTCAGTTCATCTTGTTTTGTACAATGATTAAGATAAGATAATGATAATTCATTTTAACTAATTTCTTTTTCTAACCATTTATTTTCTCTTGATAATGTTGGGACAACTAATTCATTAAAATGATAATCCACAAATCTATCTATAAATAAATCTCTTATTGATGGTTCAAGATATTTTATTATAAATGGAGATTTATATCCAACATATATTCTAAACTTTCATTGAGGGCCCATCTTAGTACATGGTGGTGGAGTAATTGGAACATATGTTGTACATCCAAAAATCCTTAAAAGGGAAATATTAGGTTCTTGACCAAAAACCAATTATAAAAAGGAGGACTTATGATAACTTGTTGGTTTGATGCGACTTCGTACCATGATATGCAAAATTGCATGTCCTCAAGTAGAAACTAGGAGTTTTGAATTCATAAGTAGTGGTCTCGCAATTAATTTGAGATGCTTAATGAATGATTCTATAAAACCATTTTATGTATGAGCATGTGCTATGGGATGTTCAATATCATTTCCAATAGACATACAATAATCATTAAAAGATTGAAAAGTAAATTGACCAGAATTGTTAAGTCATATTTTCTTAATTAGATAATCAAAAAAATGTGCTCGTAGTCAAATCAATTAAGTAAGTAATCTTGTAAATGCTAGATTGTGAGATAATAATAAAGACATATATGGCCATCTAGTTTATGCATCAATTAAAATCATAAAATATCTAAATGGTCTACATAGTGAATGAATTAATCCATAAATATCACCTTGTATACATTTAAAAAATATAAGAGATTCACTCTCAAATTTTGCCAATGATGGTTGAATAATTGACTTTCCTTAAGAACACATAGCACATGAAAAATTTTTAGATTGAAGAATCTACTAACTTTTTAAAGAATGTCTACATGAATTTTCAATTATTTTTCACATCATAATTGATTCAGGATGACCCAACTAATCATGCTAAACAACAAACTTATCATAATCTGTAAACTTCTAGTCTACTCTAGTATAGGCTTTAATTGTGCTAATATTTGTGTAATACAAACCAGAAGAAAAGGTAGGTAATTTTTTCCAATATATATTTTTTTTCCTAAGATAACATTTGTAATATACATATATTCAACAATCCATTCATTTGTTGCCTTAATATGATACCGATTTCAATAAATATTTTTGAAACTTAATAATTACTTTGAGGCTTAACAAAATATAATGCACCTTCAATTTTAATATTTATTCCTCCTGGTAACAATATATTAGCTTTTCCAAAGCCATCAATTAATCTTGTACTACCAGATATAGTACTAACATTGGCTTCTTACATTTTCAAATATGAGAAATATTTCTTATTCTTAAATATAAAGTATTGATGCACTATCAAAAAGACATGTATCTTCATTATTAATTATAGATCCATCAAGGGAAGCACTCATACTCTTTGTTTACATAAAATACATAACATAAAATGTTTAAAGTTAATATGAGAAAATTAAAAGTTAACATAAGAAATGCCACAAATTTAATGAAAACATTTAAAAAAATATTACAACATTATTGAAATAACATTAAAAGTAAAAAAAAAAAATTATAACAAAAGAAATTATTTTTGCACACTCCCATCTCCAATTAAATGATCAATTCTACCTTCAAGGTGAAGGAAGAAATTAACAATATCTAAATGAGTTATATCTATTTGGCCTTCATTAGAATCATCATCTTCAGAGTAAAAATTTTTTTTCCCTTTCAGTGATTCTTCGAAAAGGTTAACTAGATGCTTTGGTGTACAATAGGTATGGGACCAATGACCTCTGCCTTCACAACGATAGCATATGTTCTCAATATGTTTGTTATTTTGCCCACCTTTTTCTTTGTCATTCTTTTCTTCATTTTTCGACTTTTAGTGCGAAATTGAGTTTTTGGTATAAAAACCACAACCACATCTATGTCCATGCCTACGCCCATGGGTGCAACCTTAATTTTGTCCAGTATTATGTTGGTTACATTTTATCGCACTTACTTTAGGTAATGGAGTAGAAATTATTGGATAAGCTTCATGATTTATCATTAATAGTTCATTATTTTGCTTAGCCACAAGAAGACATGAGGTCAGTTCAAAGTATTTTTTAAAACCTTTTTCATGATATTGCTATTGCAAGAGCACAATTGATGCATGAAAGGTGAAGAATGTTTTTCCTAACATATCCTCATTAGTGATTTTTTATCCACATAATTTTAGTTAAGAATTGATTCTAAATATTGCTAAGTTATATTCACTTACAATTTGAAATCCAGTAAGTGTAAGTGCATACAATCATAATGGGCTTTTGGGAGGATCACTATTTTCTAGTAGTCATATCTTTCTTTCAAATTATTCCAAGAATATGCAAATCTTTTACTATGAGGTATTCAGTTTTTAAAAGTTCATAGAGATTATGACAAAGAAAAATCATTGCTTTGGCCTTTTCTTGATTGGGTGTTTTTTTTCCCTCTTTAATTGTGTCTCCAAGACCTTTTGTATCTAAATGAATTTCAACATTTAACACCTATAACAAGTAACTTTTTCCCATAATGTCCAAAGCCATAAATTCATGATTTGCAAGATTTGACATAATATTATCATAAACATATAAAAATGAATTAGAAAATTTTCAATATAAGAAAGGTATATTGAAGAGAATTATTAATATATATATTATTCATACAATTTTTAATCCATTGCCAATTTACCATTTCATTATCAATCTATACAATGATCAAACATTGCAAAGATCACCATATTTATAAAAGGTATATTTCAAATTATATTGAAAGTGAATGACGTGAGAAAGAAAGGTAAATTATATATCTCTATGTAGTTTTAAATATATGTATATTTAAATATTGCTTGCTTCTTAGTTTCTTGAATGTTCATGTTTATTTTTGCATAAAGTCAAAACTTATCATGCAAGTAATTTTTTTTCTATATCATCATAACATATATTATTATTTTATATAACAAATTTTCAATCATGAGATAGTAACATAATTAAATGTTTATCACATACCTGCAGTTGCATACCATATATATATACTCATACATTTTATAAAAACTAACATGCATTTTAAAAATAGATTTAAAAAGTTCATTTATTTAGCATCCAGGAATAAATTCTTAAATGTATAGTATGTTATATATGTGAATTTATATTATTTTTTCTTTCTCAATTTAATTCATTATTTATTTGTATTGGTATTTTTGCATATCATATTCAATATTTTATACCTATTATTTCTTCAGATAAAACTAATAAAATGTTAAAACCATTATAGAGATCAAAATCGAAATATGAAAGAAATAAGAAATAAGAAATAAAAATGAAATAAGAGAGAAGAATTACTATATTATCAAAAAATAACAAGATTAAGTAAACATAATTTATATCTGGAAGAAATTACCTTAGTAGATCAAAGCCTCATGTTAATAACGTGTTATAAAAATAATAAATACTTAATAAATAGTAAAAGAATATATGAAAGAGATGAAGTAGAATTATAAGGAGGAGAAGAGTATTTGATTCAATTGTACTAAGAATGATTTATACAACCCATATTTATAGGGCAAATTGAACAAATGTTACAATTTCATAATGATGATTCATAAATAAAATTAAAATCTAATAATTAACCATAATAAGAATATAATATTTGATCTAATAATCAACCATATTTGGGAGTATAACATTTAATCTATAGACACCTACATTTAATAAACTCAATTATTATTCATAATATAATCAAATATTTTTATATTACAAATATGATTGCTTTATAAGTTTTACATTATATGCACCAAATACAATATACATAATCATTAAAAAAAAGGTCATTAAATTAATAATTTTTGCATAATATAATCGAGATTTGTATGGAACTATGATGAGATGTTGGAGTTGAGTAGAGACATGATGGAATAGATGTTGTTGATCAAGAATGAGTTTTAGTCACACAAACAACCACCTCAACGAATTGTGCTAGAGGTTGTACTAAATATCAAATAAGAAATAAAAAGGTTACTAAATACAAATTTATAAAGACCATAAGGTATGGTGGATAGAATTTGAATATGGTGTTTGTCAAGAAGAAGATTAGTATGTAGAAGATATGCATAAATTTTAGAGATTCGAACAATATGACACTAAGAATGAATATCCAATGTCAGTTACAAATATGTTGATTGATTTGACTTTAGACCACATAGTAGGGAGCCTAATGGATGGGAAACCTAAGTGTAAAGTAATGTACATAGCTAGAAATGATAAATCAAAAATAAATTTTTGGAGTCACGAGGCAATCTGTACATTTGTATAAGTAGTTATGCCTTTCAAACTAGAGAATCCTCGGGATACATATTAACATGTTATGGATGTAATCTTTCATAACATGATTAAGAAGTCCTTAGGAGTGTACATTGATTACATGGTAGTGAAAGTTAATTCCGTCGAAGAATTGGTATTTTGAGATGGGCTTTTAGACTGAATGGATAGAGACAACCTAAAAATTAATCCTTTGAAGCATGCGATCGATATCTCAACAAGCAATTTCTTAGAATTCCTGGTTCATCAAAATGGGATTGAAGCGGACAAGAACAAAACCAATGTCATAATAGGAACTTCAACATCGACCAACAAAAATGCATTATAATGCTTCCAAAATAAAGTCAAATTCCTAAAGCAATTCATCTCAAATCTGTCGTTGTATTTTCTTTAGAATTTTAGAATATTGAGAGGGTAGTAGTAAATAAGTTGGAAAGAACATTTTATAATGAAAATTTTATATAGAATGATAAAACTTGATAAGAAAATGGGAGTGCCACCTTTTAATTATAACTCTGATCACCTTAAAATGTAAATTAAAATATAAACAATTTTGTTCCTTTAATTTACAAATCTTGAGTTTGGACTCCACAAAATTTAACAAATATTTTCAAGGTAGCGTTGTGCAGATGTTTTACATTCAGATTGAAGACACCCTCAGCTAGATAAGAGGATTATTCTCACCTATGTTTAAGAATGTTACAAAGGAATGTATAATTTTATGAACATATCTAAATATTAAACTCTAATTTGGTAGGAATCTTGAACCATTTAAGCAATAAACCGCCAGGGAGGAAATTGAACTTAAAATCTTGAATATACTATTGAAATTCCTTACTGCTATATATATAAATAAATGTTTGTTATTACATATTAAAATATACAGTAAATGACTCAAACAATTTTTACTAGTAATTAATAAGATCAAAATTAATTCTATTTTAGTTAACAAAGACTAAAAAATTAAATGAAAAAGATGAAATCAATTAATTCATGTTTCAAGAGAATTAAAATCATATATATTTTCCTTATCAAATGAGTGCCATATATTGTGAATTAAATGGAGAAATCTAATTTTTTAGTCATTCGTGAAAGAGAAGTGTAAGTTAATGACCAAATCAAGTAAAAAGAGGGTCCTCATCTAAGTCAGTCTTCCTCCCCAAAAAAATGGTCCTGTAGTTATGGAAATGTGTTCACGCCTAATGATGACAATCATAACAAATAAAATAATTAACTAATATTATATTTTTCATCATTATTTTTCCGAAAGTAACATCTACTCATTTTCTTAAAAGATCAATTTGTGTATAGTTCACTTATTATTTACAATTTGTAAAGAACAAAAAAAAATTAGCATAGAAATATCGTGTCTGTATTTTTCTTTACGTTCATGATCAATTTAGTACATGTGAAAACTTTTAGAAAACGTAATATACTTTGAGTCAAACTAATTTTATTCAATTAAAGGTAAATAATATTAATTGCTAACTAATGTTATATTGCTTGTTTTAAAAATATCAGTGAAACAATATTTTCCTATGGTAGTCACACCTATTAAAATATTTTCAGGAATCGGTAGGTTTGAAAAAAAAAACAAAAAAAGGTGGGAGAGGATATAATATTAATTGGTCTATTTAATTTTTTTAATTGCCATGAATAATGGTTGGAATCAGTAATTGACGACAATAGTACTTTTGTATTATAAATATGATTATTTTATAAGTTTTGCTTTATATGCATCAAACATAATATATATAATCATACAAAAAGCCAAGAGTAAGGGTGCAAAAGAGAAACAATTCATGTGCAACTCGATATCAACTTGCAAAAAATTGGATTTGAAACTTTAAATGAGTCAAACCTAAACAAACCAAGCTCAATTATTATATGAATTGATCTTGAACTTCATATTACTATTTTTTTTATTACTAATGACCTTGTCCAAAGGGCACTTTATTTATGTATAAAAGCAATTCAACCCAAAAAGGGTGAGATATCTTGGGAAACATAGGGTTCTAGCATAGCTACAAGTTGAGACATTTGGCTCATGCCATTCTTTATGGAACAATTGACACATTTTGCTTTTTCATGAGCCACACCATTATAGACACAAGGGCATCATATTTGTTCTACATTTTGTGTAATCCATAGGAGGTTCATAACAATTTCATAAGTTGGTTTAACCTTCCATGGGCACTTGATTTTCCCTTTGAGTGCTTCAATCACCACTTGCAGTCATTTTCAATCTAAATAATTCAAATTAGTAGCTATTGACATCAACCGATCCTCTTCCATAAACCATCAAGTTGCTTGAATCCTAGATTCATCGAATCACCGTCATCACAAAAACCATTGTCTTTAATTAGAAGTTAGGATTACGTACCATACCCAATTTGATGAAAAACCTTTGAAGATCAATTTAAAGAAATCAATGATAGAAGCAAAATGGAGTTCTCTAATCCTTATATCCTGAACCAAATGAACCTTGTTACCGAGCAATATTCTAGAAGATGTATTGCCATTTTGGGGATACTGGAGCACAATGGATAGAAGACATTGCCTAAACAAGAAAACATGGTCACATGCGTGAGAAAGGCTAACACACTGCTAAACTTTCATAGTAAAATCTTATACTAGATTTAGAGGAATAAGATGTTGAATGATGGATTGATAGGCTCATTTTATTGTGAAATGTCTAGTAACATTTAAGCCCCAAACTAATTGGTCGTTACCAGTAAGCTTAGGTTGTGTTCTAATGATTTTTAATACATCATTAAATTGGAGTGATTGCAAAATTAAACTTCATTCCATAATCGTATCCTTTCCATTAACTCATGGACTAGTGGCTCATTAATCTGAGTAAAAGTCAAATTTAACTGGGGTCTAAAATAGTGGCAGTTAGGGACCTAAGAGTCATCATATGTTCTAACTATTCTCCCCTTTCCAATAATAAAACATTTACCATTGTCGATTAATTCCTTTCCTTTTTGAATTCCTTACCACACCCTAGAACCCATGATATTTGGTGCTGAGAACTAATTATAAGTTTTAAAATATTTATGGTGAAGGCATTAAACCCAATGTTTTTCCAATTCTTCACCATCTTTAAGGTTAATTTGGCTAATAGTATGACATTCAAATAATGGAACAATTTAAAACCATGTCCCCTATATATCTTAGGCAAGCATAAGTCATTCTCGACTTTGGGACTAAAGTAATGTCATTTCTCCAAACTTGCTCCCCACTAGAATTGGCAACAAATTGAATCCAATTTATCATAGATTATTTTAAGCACTTTGAATGTCAACATTGTGTATGTCAAAAGTTGTTGAAGAATTTCATGAACTATAATAGTCTACCACCAATGATGGTGCATTTTTTCTCTACCCATTAAGTCTAGATTGGGCTTGATCAATCAAGAATTGGACATCCTGACTTTTCAACCTTAAAAGAAATAAAGGAATTCCTAGATATCTTATTAACCTATTTATTTCTCTCATTCTTAGAAACATGCTTAGATCGAGTTTCCCCTCCAAATTCAAGTTTTTGGAAAAAAAATTGACTTTGATTTATTAAATTTTTCACTAAACTAAAATTTGTAGCATTCTAAGATTAAGCATAGATGAATTACTTTTGATATCTTTGTCTTTGTGAAAATAATAATATCATCCGCAAATATTAAATGTGTAATCATTGGTTCTTCTTTTGTCAAAGTGATGCCATGTATTTTTTTCTTATCTTTTGCTCTAAAGATTAGTCTTGAAAGGACTTCCAATACCAAAATGAATAAATAAGGGGATAGGGGCTGACCTTGCCTTAAGCCTCCAGTGAACAAGAATTGCTTGGTAGAACTACCATTTAATAGAATTTGAAAGGAGATCGTTGTTACGTGTGAAATGGTTTATCAACTAGCGCAAGTGCACACTATCGTAAACAAGTAATAAAGTGATGAGTAAGTATTGTTCCCACGAGGATTGTTTCACTAAGTACCAAAATTAATAATCCTAACACTATTTGGCAAATCGATAAGTTGGAAAATGAAGTGAGTAAATAAAGATTGATGCAGAACATGCTTAAAATAAATATGAATGCAATTAGAGTAAAGATGAAGATGAATAAAAGACCTAGGGATCAGACTTCACTTGACAATTTCGGATTGAATCATCTATCTACACTAATCCAATTTTACTCCCTTAATTGATAGTCGAGTTTCCCTAAATTAATTACTAGCCTCTTCCAAGGTCAAGCAATTCTATAATTAATTGCCAATTCACTATATTCCTATGTGAATTGCAACAACTAATCATGCATTAGGATTTATGGAACTCATTAAGACTACATAAACCATATGAATATATTCCTATTTCATATGCAATTTACGGTTTTACTTATAGGTTCCATACACATGTATCTCCTTCCGGTCTCAACACACATATTGAGTTCATTCAAAAGGTGGCCAATCAATTGAAAGCATTAAGAGCAATAATTAAAACTCAATCTAGGAAATAAAAACGAAATTAGTTTCAATAGACTAGAATTCAATCCGTTATTATCAAGTTACGTCATCACCCTAGGAAGATGAAAATTAGAACATAATGAAATTAAACACAAACATAGAATAAAAACATCATCACATTCATGAACACAAGATTATAATTACAAATGCATGAAAATAGAAAAGCTATCCATCCATTAGGAGGTAGAACCATCCATGTAGGATGAGAACCTAAGGATGCAATTACAAATGCATGAAAATAAAAATACTATCCATCCATTAGGAGGTAGAACCGTCCATGTAGGATGAGAACCTAAGGATGCAATTACAAATGCATGAAAATAAAAATACTATCCATCCATTAGGAGGTAGAACCGTCCATGTAGGATGAGAACCTAAGGATGCAATTACAAATGCATGAAAATGAAAATACTATCCATCCATTAGGAGGTAGAACCATCCATGTAGGAGGAGAACCTAGCCTTCCATGTAGGAGGCATACAAAAACTAAAAAATGCATAAACTAAACTACTATCTAAGATGCATGAATAAATGATTCAATGCTTGGAATGCCTGAATGCTCTCTACTTCTACCTATTTATAGGTGAATGAACCAGCTGCAAGCCATCCAATTTGACAAGTTGCTACCAATCACACGCAGCCAACATTTTTTATTTTCGCAGCACAATTTGTTTCACTTTGTTGGAAACTTTTGACCACCGAAATGGCTGATTTACATCTTTATGTCAACATAGGAGTTGTAGGGCTGGATATTTTCTTCAATTTGCATATAAATAACTCCTAATTTGGACATTTCTAGCTCAAGTTGTGATTAGATTAGTAGCCATATGTCAGATTCCGTCAGAACCACTGTTTCATCTTCCAAGCAGAATTTGAGGTCCTTAAGTCCCGAACTGGGCTTTTCTTAAAACATGAAAGTTTTAGGGCTTCTTCTTAGCTTTCCATCCATATAAAGAACAGCCCAATTGGACATCCAGAACTCCAGATATGGCCTAAAACCTGAAACAGTGTCGGATTACAGCATTATCTAAAATATTTGATTTCATTTCAAATTCAAGATCCATTCACAAAATGCAACTAAATTTATTTAATTTAACAAGATAACATCCAAAAATGCATCATACAAGGGAAAATAAATATGTAAATATTTTACGTATCAAATTCCCCCACACTTAGCTGTTGGACGTCCTCGGACAAATACAAAACAAAAGAAAACTAATACTAATACTAAAGTTAGTACTAATCTACCCATGAGATAGTTAGAAAAACATAAGAAAGATAATTAAAGTACAAAGATATCATAGCATTCATGAATCAACAAATCTTGACATATAAAATCAAAAAGAAATTGCGACTTCATTTGAGAAGGATTGAATCAGATTGATATAATCACTGGAACTCTTCCTCTCTCAAGTGTTTATTGGCAAGTGTTTCACTCAAATTCATCCTATTAAAGATTGCACTACCATAGGCTTGCATAAATTCTCAATCTCCACTACCTGATTTACATGCACACTTCAAATCAAAAGGTCTTATTATGGGTTGTAATGAGGTCAAGGTAAAGGAAAGATAAAACAGGGATATGAAAGGCTGAAGTAAGGCGAGAAATTAATAGAGCAATTAAAACATGGGTAATCTCTAAATAATTTTATCTTAACATAGCAGCCCAAGATTCACATCAATTTCTCTCTTTTTCTTTTTTTTTTCTTTTATATATATATATATATATATATATATATATATATATATATATTTATTTAGGTTTTTTTTTTTTGAATAAAAAACCCTCGCAACTTTGAAGTTAATAATACATATTCCCCCACACTTTGTCAAAAACCCATTGTTCAAAGATTCAAATGCTCTACTAATCCCTAGGGTTAAGTAAAGACAATTGATATTTCATTAAATGACATATTAATAGGTTAAAACAAAGAAACAGTTAATCAGGCTCAAAGGGGTTTATCAATGGTAAAACTGCAGGGTTAGCTATTTAGTTCTAGCTGAGGAAAAAAATGCCTTTATCATATCTGAGTATGCATGTAAATTGTAATCTCAACCAGATTTTATGCAAGTTCTAGAGTGACAACTTAACAGGTGAATATCACACGAAAGAAATATAATATTGATTCAACAAGTAAGCTCAAAATCTCACAGTTAAAGGTTTCCAACTCAAAATCCATTGCAAAATCTATCAATCCTAAGAAGTAAGAAAGTTGTTCAATCATGCTATGAAATCTTTTAAAATTATTGAAAAGAACCTAATAAGTAGGAATTTTTTTTTTTTTAGGATGCGTATCAAGAGTGAAAATAACTCTTTACTCGGCCATCCTTTTTTTTTTATAATGAATCTCATGGTTCTACTACCAAAATATCCTACAAAGTAACCGAAAATAAAAATAATTTTTTTTTAATAATAATTTCCCCCCCACACTTAATGTAGACATTGTCCCCAATGTCTTCAACAGAGTAGCAAAAAGGGCTTATTAAAAAGAAATGCATAAACAACGCACACATAAAAGAAATTTTGGGAGTAAAACCAAGAGTAAAGAAAGTTACAACCGGAGAGTAGTGTCGGGCTCATGCTTCTGACTGCTGGTTGGAGATTGCCAATCTTTCTTTTTCACTGATGGATCTGGTTCAGGTGTATAGCTTTGCAATTGGTCAATCAGCTGATCAGCAATTGAGGCAGACATTATGGCACGGCGAGTCGCTTGGGGTATGAATCCTTGTTCCACAGCTTGGTCTAAAAAAGACAGCAAACTATCATAAAAACCATTAACATTAAATAAACCTACTGGCTTCTGATGAAAGTTCAAGTTAATCCAATATGCAATGCTGGAAATTCCATCTAATGCTTCTAAACCACCAGGTAAAGCAATAAAGGCTTCAGCACTATAAAGCATGCATCCCATACGTTCAGGTAAGTTTGAAACCTTTAATGTTTTACCGAGGGCGTATTTCTTATCATCTAAACCATTTACAAGGATACTCAGTATTTTGCTTCCTCTAATGTTGGCAGAAAAGGCCGCACTTCCTTTTAAGCTATTAAGCCCTCCTCCATACACGCAAGCAATCTTTCTAGCAACTAATGCATGACCAAGTTCAGTTGCTGCTAGCAGAAATTCTACATTCTTTCCAGCAAAAGATTCACCAAAAACACAGATAGATTTAAGTCCACATTTTGATGGTTTTTCGACCTCTTCCTCTTCTTTACTCTCGCTCTCAGACATTTTGCAAAGTGTGATTGCTGAAATGCATTCTTATAATACAAAAGCAGAAACAAAGAAATCACGCAAATCAGATAATATTAGAAAAATACTGTACAAAACTGACAAGTGTAATAATGGCCTGAACAAAGTAGAATACGGAATGTAAAGAAAGTAAAAAAGTTGCTGAAAAGGTAAACTTAAAAAGAAGAGAAATGTACGAAAAGTTAAAAAGCAGCTGTAAAGATAAAAAGATAAAGGTAAAGTAAAGCAGACAAACATATGTATAGTAGTTATGATTGTGGCTCACATCTTCCTCTGATTTTTCGTTCAGTAACGGCTTAAACGGCTTCTATGAGCCGAGGATTTGCTTCCCATCCAATTTTCTTATAAACTGGCAAACAGGGTCTTTTACAGTCAGATCCCCAAGATTGTAGCGCTCCTTTTCTGTATGGAATAAGTTCATTAAATCAAGAAGAACAACATGAACATCCCCGCTAGGATGCGTCTCAAGAGTCTGAATAATATTATCCAATGACTCTTTACTCAGCCCATCCTTTATGAATCGGATTTTGTCCTCTCGATTTATTGAAATCATTCCTTTACTCCTACAGAGCCTATTACAGTTCCACCTTGCACACTTATGACAGACTCTCATTCTTTTAGCTCTTCTCTTTTTAGAGTAAGAACTTCTTCCCATACCTGGCATACGTCTAACAAATGATTCATGAAACTCACCTGCTAAACGTACCTTAGCTTCAATAATCCAACGTATGTCCTCGGGAAGACCCAAACGCTTAAATGCCCTCATTCTTTCAAGTCGACAGTTGTAGATTTTCCTGAGCACATCTTTGGGAAGAGTAGGGAATCTGCTCTTAAGCTTTACAAGGCATTCCTCCATGATGAAAATGATGAAAGCTGAAATTGTGAGTGAAAAATGCTGTGCGATGTGTGCTTAAATAAGAAAAGAAATGAGAAGAGAAAGAAATCTTGGGTTGCCTCCCAAGTAGCCGCCCTTCTTTAGCGTCTTTAGCTAGACAAAATCCTAACCTATTGCTTTATTTTTATTTTTATTATTATTATTATTATTATTATTTATTTATTTATTTATTTATTTTAATAATAATGCTTACCAGTTGGCTCTTCGAGCGTGATGACAGTCTTGATGGTGTTGAATGTACTGTTATTGTATTCCTTCAATCTTTGCCCATTTACTTTGAATTTTCTGTCACCATCTTGAATCTCCACAGTTCCATACGGCCAAACTTGAACCACAGTAAAAGGCCCTGACCACCTTGATCTTAACTTTCCTGGGAAGAGTTTTAACCTTGAGTTATAGAGAAGTACTTTCTGCCCCGGTGTGAACTCCTTCCTTATAATTCTTCTATCATGCCACATTTTTGTCTTCTCCTTGTAGAGCTTAGCATTTTCATAAGCATGTTGGCGAAATTCTTCAAGTTCATTGAGTTGCATTAGCCTTTTTTCACCAGCTGTCTTCAAATCAAAATTTAATGCCTTGACTACCTAGTATGCCTTGTGCTCTAATTCAACCGGAAGATGACATGCCTTGCCATATACCAATTGGTAAGGAGATGTACTAATTGGGGTTTTGAATGCTGTTCTGTAAGCCCACAATGCATCATCCAGCTTCTTTGCCCAATCTTTCTTGTTGGAGTTCACTGCCTTCTCAAGAATCCATTTCAACTCTCTATTTGATATCTCCACTTGCCCACTGGTCTGTGGATGATAAGGAGTTGCCACTTTGTGAGTTACTCCATATTTAGTAAGCACAGACTGAAGTTGTTGATTGCAGAAGTGCTTGCCTCCATCACTTATGATTGCTCTAGGTACTCCAAACCTTGTGAATATATTCTTTCTCAAGAATTTCACAACCACTCCAGAATCATTTGTAGGAGATGCTGCTGCCTCTGCCCATTTGGATACATAGTCCACAGCCACTAGAATGAATTGGTTGCCAAATGAAGATGGAAAAGGACCCATAAAGTCAATACCCCATACATCAAATAATTCTACCTCCAGAATGTTGGTTAATGGGGTTTCATGTCTCTGAGAGATGTTTCCCGTTCTCTGACATTTATCACATGCGGTTACATAGGCTTAAGAGTCTTTGAATAGGGTAGGCCAATAGAATCCAGACTGAAGAACCTTAGCAGCAGTTCGATTTGCTCCAAAATGACCGCCATATGGGGATGAATGACAATGGGAAAGGATATTGGTCATCTCTTCTTCTAGAACACATCTCCTTATGATTCTATCCGGGCAATGTTTATACACGAATGGATCTTCCCAGAAGTAATACTTCACATTGGCTAAGAATTTCTTCTTTTGTTGTCTAGAGAGCTTATATGGCATCATCCCACTTGCTAAATAATTCACAATGTCGGCATACCATGGAGTTAATAATGATCTCACATTAAACAGTTGCTCATCTGGAAAGGACTCTTGGATTGGCAACTCTGGTTCAAGTTTGGGAAGTTCAAGTCGAGAAAGGTGATCTGCAATAAGGTTCTCGGTCCCTTTCTTATCTCTGATCTCCAAATCAAATTCTTGTAACAGAAGCACCCATCTGATTAGTCTAGGCTTTGTATCCTTCTTCTCTATCAAGTATCTTATTGCTGAATGATCCGTCCAGACTATAACTTTGGAGCTAATTAAGTATGCTCTGAACTTGTCAAAGGCAAATACCACAGCAAGGAGCTCTTTTTCGGTTGTTGCATAATTTATTTGGGCTTCATTGAGTGTTCGGCTAGCATAATAGATTGCATGAAAAATCTTATTCTTTCTCTGGCCCAAGACTGCTCCAACTGCATAGTTACTTGCATCACACATTATTTCAAACGAAAAGTTCCAATCTGGAGCGACAATGATTGGTGCTGAGATCAAAGCTTTCTTCAAGGTTTTGAATGCTGACATGCAATTCTCATCGAACACAAATGGAATGTCCTTCTCCAACAGTTTGCATAGCGGTTTTGTGATCTTTGAGAAATCCTTAATGAATCGCCTGTAAAAACCAGCATGGCCCAGAAAACTCCTAATGCCTTTGATTGTTGCAGGTGGAGATAATTTTTCAATAGTTTCAATTTTTGCTCGATTAACTTCAATCCTTTGAATTGAAACTTTGTGTCCCAACACGATACCTTCTTTCACCATGAAGTGGCATTTTTCCCAATTCAATACAAGGTTGGTCTCCACACAACGCTGTAGCACCTTTTGCAGATTAGCTAGACAGAGATCAAAAGATTCCCCAAACACTGAGAAATCATCCATGAATACTTCAATAAAATTTTCCACCATATCTGAAAAGATTGCCATCATTGTCCGTTGGAAGGTTGCAGGAGCATTGCATAATCCAAAGGGCATTTTTCTGAAGGCGAATGTTCCATATGGGCAAGTAAAAGTTGTTTTCTCTTGATCTTCAGGAGCAATCAAAATTTGGTTGTAACCAGTGTATCCATCAAGGAAGCAGTAATAAGCTTGTCCTGCCAATTTATCTAGCATTTGATCTAGGAATGGCAAGGGGAAATGATCTTTTCTGGTAGCTTTGTTGAGCTTTTGATAGTCAATACAAACTCTCCATCCGGTCACTGTTCTCTGCGGGATCAGCTCATTATTTTCATTTGGAACAACTGTCATGCCTCCCTTTTTTGGTACAACTTGTACAGGGCTCACCCATGGACTGTCAGAAATTGGGTAGATAATGCCAGCATCTAACCATTTGAGCACTTCTTTACGAACTACCTCCTTCATATTTGGATTGAGCCTTCTTTGATGTTCCACACGGGGCTTGGCGTCTTCTTCTAGCAGTATTTTATGCATACAAATTGAAGGGCTTATTCCCTTAATATCTGCAATCGACCATCCTAGTGCGGACTTGTGCTGTCTTAACACCCTCAGCAACTTTTCTTCTTCTTCAGTAGTTAAATCAGATGAGATGATAACTGGCAAAGCTGAATCTTCTTCTAGAAAAGCATACTTTAAATGAGTGGGTAGTGTTTTCAGCTCTAATTTTGGTGGCTTTTCAATTGAAGGAACTGGCTTTGGTGGTTTTTCTCCCAAATCTTCGAATGGCCTTTTTATGAAAATTGGTGAATTGGCTTCGAGATAGCTGACTTGTTCTAGAATTTTGGGATCAGTAGTATGAGATGTGTCCATCATGCTGACTGCTAAAGGTTGATTAGAGCAAATTTCATCTACTACTTCTCTGGTGCAGCTGCTTATTGAATCAATCTTAAAACAGGTATCACCTTCATCAGGAAGAGATAGGGCTTTGAAAATGTTGAAGGACACTTGCTCATCTTGAATCTGCAAAGTAAGCTTTCCCTTCTGTACATCAATAAGAGCTCGTCCAGTTGCAAGAAATGGTCTCCCAAGAATAACAGGAATTTCTTGATCTTCTTCCATGTCAAGCACTATGAAATCTGCTGGGAAGATGAATTTATCAACTTTTACTAGCACATCTTCAAGGACTCCACGTGGATGCTTTATTGAACGATCTGCTAGTTGCAGTAACACGGTAGTTGGTTTTACTTCTCCCAATCCCAGCTTCTTGTAAATAGATAATGGCATCAAATTCACACTTGCACCAAGGTCACATAAGGCTTTTTCGAATTCACACTCTCCAATGGTACAGGGTATATAGAAGCTCCCAGGATCTTTAAGCTTTGGCGGTAGTTTCTTTTGGAGAATTGCACTACACTCTTCAGTTAAAGCTACAGTTTCAAAATCCTCCAGTTTGCGTTTCTTTGATAAAATCTCCTTCATGAATTTTGCATAACTGGGCATTTGGGCTAAAGCTTCAGCAAATGGGATGTTGATATGCAGCTTCTTGAACACCTCCAAAAACTTGCTAAACTGCTTGTCTAGCTTAGCTTTCACCAATCTTTGGGGAAATGGAACTGGAGGAACATATGGTGGAGGATTATCTGGAAAAGTCATTCTTCCTGGAATCACCTCATCTTCTTTCTGAGCTTCTTCATTTTTCTTCCTTGGTTCTGGCTCATTTAACTGCTTCCCACTCCTTAATGAAACAGCCTTTACGTGCTCTCTGGGATTTCTCTCAGTGTCACTAGGTAAAGTGCCTGGTTGTCTGGAATTCAGCATACTTGCAATTTGGCCCATTTGCACCTCCAGATTTTTTATTGAAGTTGCTTGACTCTGCATGGTTGCTTCTTGATTTTTGAATGCAGCTTCTGTTCTGGCCATGAATTGGGAAGTATTCATGGTTAGTTGAGCCAATGCTTCTTCTAAATTTGCCTTTGGTTGTGGTGGTGATTGCTGAATTTGCTGTTGATAATTTCCTTGAGGTTTGAACACATTCTGATTACTTCTCCACCCTAGATTAGGGTGGTTTCTCCATCCTGGATTGTATGTGTTTGAGAAGGGATCATGATTCCCCACATAGTTGGCTTGTTCAGGTTGAGAAGGAATGAATGGATTTCCTTCTTGGCATTGTGTGCTCATGTGAGGGCCTCCACATAAATCACAAGCATCTGCAGGAGTTCTGATTGCATTTGCTTGGGCTGTTAATGAACTCACTTGCTTGGATAAAGAGGTAACTTGAGTAGACAAAGTGGTTAGAATGTCTAGCTCATGGACTCCAAGTGCTTTCTTTGAAGTGTTGCGTTCAGAAGGCCATTGGTAAGCATTTGCTGCCATTTCTTCCAACAGCTCCATAGCAGCTTCGATGCTTTTTCCCATTAATGATCCACCAGCTGCAGCATCTACAAGTGTTCTGGTAGCATTAGACAATCCATTATAGAAAGTCTGCAACTGTAGCCAATCTGGTAGCCCATGATGAGGACATCTTCTTAGCAGCTCCTTGTATCTTTCCCATGCTTCATAAAGGCTTTCCATGTCATGTTGGGTGAATGAGGCAATTTCATTCCTCATTTTTGTAGTTTTTGCTGGAGGAAAGAATTTTGCTAGGAATTTTTGTGCCAATATGTTCCATGTAGTGATGCTCCCCACTAGTAAAGAGTGTAACCAGCTTTTAGCCTTATCCCTAAGTGAGAAAGGGAAGAGTCGCAACCTTATGGCATCATCAGAAACGCCATTATGCTTGAATGTATCACAGATTTCCAGAAAGCTGGCTATATGTGCATTCAGATCTTCTACTAGAGAACCTCCAAACTGATTTGCTTGCATCATTTGAATTATGGCTGGCTTGATCTCAAAGTTGTTGGCTGGTACAGGTGGTCTCTTGATTCCAGAAATGGTATCCATGACTGTTAGTGTGGCATAGTCACGGAGTGCTTTGGTGTCTTGTTCTTCTCTCAAATCTACCATTGCTTCACCTTGATCTATAGTTGACTGCTTCTGTATCTTTCGATTCCTTCGACAAGTTCTCTCGATCTCAAAATCAATTAGCAGTGGCTCAGCAACTTTTGATCTGGTCATACACTAGAACAAACCTGAAAAGAGAAAAGAAACACCAAAGAAAAAAAGTAAAATAAAAACCAAATTAGGATTAAGATTACTTGGTATTGATATTAATGATAACAATCCCCGGCAACAGCGCCAAAAACTTGTTACGTGTGAAATGGTTTATCAACTAGCGCAAGTGCACACTATCGTAAACAAGTAATAAAGTGATGAGTAAGTATCGTTCCCACGAGGATTGTTTCACTAAGTACCAAAATTAATAATCCTAACACTATTTGGCAAATCGATAAGTTGAAAAATGAAGTGAGTAAATAAAGATTGATGCAGAAAATGCTTAAAATAAATATGAATGTAATTAGAGTAAAGATGAAGATGAATAAAAGACCTAGGGATCAGACTTCACTTGACAATTTCGGATTGAATCATCTATCTACACTAATCCAATTTTACTCCCTTAATTGATAGTCGAGTTTCCCTAAATTAATTACTAGCCTCTTCCAAGGTCAAGCAATTCTATAATTAATTGCCAATTCACTATATTCCTATGTGAATTGCAACAACTAATCATGCATTAGGATTTATGGAACTCATTAAGACTACATAAACCATATGAATATATTCCTATTTCATATGCAATTTACGGTTTTAATTATAGGTTCCATACACATGTATCTCCTTCCGGTCTCAACACACATATTGAGTTCATTCAAAAGGTGGCCAATCAATTGAAAGCATTAAGAGCAATAATTAAAACTCAATCTAGGAAATAAAAACGAAATTAGTTTCAATAGACTAGAATTCAATCCGTTATTATCAAGTTACGTCATCACCCTAGGAAGATGAAAATTAGAACATAATGAAATTAAACACAAACATAGAATAAAAACATCATCACATTCATGAACACAAGATTATAATTACAAATGCATGAAAATAGAAAAGCTATCCATCCATTAGGAGGTAGAACCGTCCATGTAGGATGAGAACCTAAGGATGCAATTACAAATGCATGAAAATAAAAATACTATCCATCCATTAGGAGGTAGAACCGTCCATGTAGGATGAGAACCTAAGGATGCAATTACAAATACATGAAAATGAAAATACTATCCATCCATTAGGAGGTAGAACCATCCATGTAGGAGGAGAACCTAGCCTTCCATGTAGGAGGCATACAAAAACTAAAAAATGCATGAACTAAACTACTATCTAAGATGCATGAATAAATGATTCAATGCTTGGAATGCCTGAATGCTCTCTACTTCTACCTATTTATAGGTGAATGAACCAGCTGCAAGCCATCCAATTTGACAAGTTGCTACCAATCACACGCAGCCAACATTTTTTATTTTCGCAGCACAATTTGTTTCACTTTGTTGGAAACTTTTGACCACCGAAATGGCTGATTTACATCTTTATGTCAACATAGGAGTTGTAGGGCTGGATCTTTTCTTCAATTTGCATATAAATAACTCCTAATTTGGACATTTCTAGCTCAAGTTGTGATTAGATTAGTAGCCATATGTCAGATTCCGTCAGAACCACTGTTTCATCTTCCAAGCAGAATTTGAGGTCCTTAAGTCCCGAACTGGGCTTTTCTTAAAACATGAAAGTTTTAGGGCTTCTTCTTAGCTTTCCATCCATATAAATAACAGCCCAATCGGACATCCATAACTCCAGATATAGCCTAAAATCTGAAACAGTGTCGGATTACAGCATTATCTAAAATATTTGATTTCATTTCAAATTCAAGATCCATTCACAAAATGCAACTAAATTTATTTAATTTAACAAGATAACATCCAAAAATGCATCATACAAGGGAAAATAAATATGTAAATATTTTACGTATCAATCGTGGATATAAACTAGTGAACCAATTGCACAATCTTAGGATGGAAGCCCAATAAAGTTAAAATTTGAAGTAAAAAAGATCATTTCACATGATCATATGCCTTCTTCATGTCTAGTTTGAGTCTCATCCATCCTTTCTAACCTTTTTCTCTTAAAGAGAGAGTGAATAATTTCCTGTGCTAAAATTGCATTTTTTGTTATCCAATAGCTTGGTACAAATGTTGATTGAACCCAATCAATAATTTTTTCTAGTGAACCCATTCAATAATTTTTTCTAGGAGCCTTCTCAATCCATTAGTCATGATTTTAGAAATGAGCTTGTATATGAGGTTACACAAACCTATAAGCTAGAAATCATTAAAATTGCATGCACCTTGTTTTTTAAAAACTAACACAATAAAGGTTTTATTTAAATCTTGATGCATTTGACTAGATATGAAAAACTATTGTACTAATTGAGTTACCAAATTTCCAATAACACCTTAACATTTTTTATAGAAAAGAGCCATCATCCTATTTGGTCTAAATGCCTTTAAGTCTAACATTTTCATTAAAATAAAGTATATTTCTTCCTTAGATGGAATAGTATATAAGAAGTGGATTTCCTCATAAAAAATTTATGATGGCAAAAGATTTTTTAGGTTTGCTAGGAATGTTACCTTGTCACTTTGGAATAGGTCCTTATAAACCTAGACAATGTATTTTGCAATTTGGGGTCATTCTTGAATCCAAGTTTCATTAGGTAGGTTTATGGCAACAATGTTGTTTCTACATCTGTGAATGATAGTAAAGAAGTGGTAAAACTTCAAATTGGAATCTCCTTTTATGACCCTTCTATCTTTTGACTTTTAATGCTAAATGTGGGTTTGCCTAATAAATTGCCCCTGTGTGCCCTATCTTGTTAATTTGGTCAATTCTTTCACTTCCCATGTCACTTCTCCACTTTGGATTTCCTCTAAAGCTCTATGTAATGCATTTAGTCTAGTTTGATAAAATCCAAAATGGTATTTTTTCCATTTTTGAAGGGCTTATTGAACATTTTTTGTTTTTCAAATTAGTCGGGAAGTAAGTGATCCTTAACAATTCTTTTGCCATGCATTTGTGATTATAGACTTACAAGTTTCATCTTGTAACCATACTACTATGAAGCAAAGTGGTTGAGAGAGATATCTCTATCATATAACATATTTAGCATTATTAGTGAATGGTTTGATGCAAAACTTGTAAGGTGTCAAACCATTGCTTTAGAAAATTTTAGCTACCATTCCATATTACAAATAGCATAGTCCATCCTTTCACAAATATTCTTTCCTTGAATGCACCCATTACTCCATGTGTAGGAACTACCTAAAAATCAATCTCAATTCCCCTTAGTGCTTGCATGAAACCAATAAAGGCTGCATCTAACCATCCTTCCTCTTACTTTATCTTGTTTGTGTAATAGAGCATCAAAGTTTTCTAGGATATCCTATGGATGGTACGTGTTTTCCTAGATTTTGTATATTTAGTTCCAAAAATGATATTTTTCTAATTTTTATGCATAACCATAGATGCCTATTAGAAACCATTTAGTGTTATTAGCTTGGTCTATGACATGCACATGAATGAGTCTATTAGAACTAGCTTTTATTCATACTTAGTATTAAAGGACCAAATGAGAGCTAGAGCCCCTTTAATCCTTATGCTATCAACTATAAACAATATGTGCATGTTGATTCATTAGCTCACCATCTCAACTTGTGCCTTTCTTGATTTGGTTTCACAAAGGAAGATAATATCTGCTTTTTCTAAGAGCCCTTAAAGCATTAATTGTCAAGGCAAAGTTAAGGCCTCGATAGTTCCATTATATTATTTTCATGGTGTTTATGAGGACATGATTTAGCTTGCCTCCTTAATTAAATATTTTGATAAATTTCTAGCAAAGTTCTTCCATTAAGTGATGTTGATTTTCTTTTAAATGCTATCTAGGTTGCAAGTTTGGCTATCATTAAAAATTATCTCCTCTAGTTTTAGGTCAAGGTTCTTTGATGGCTCCATTTTGGATCATTTGAAGTCCTCTTCTATAGAATCCTCATGTTTAGGTTTTTTGGTGCCTAGCTAATCATGTTCGTTAAAAGGAACATTAGCAATGGGTGTGTATTCTCCTGCTATTAGTGGATTACTTGTTGCTATTAGTGAAAAAGTTCTAATCCCTTATGCTTTCTCCATTTTATTTAACACCTTATCAATTTTGTAGTGAAGTAGGAGCTAGTTTTCATTATCAAGAAAAGCAGGGAGTTATTTTAAATCATCAACTCTATAACCTTTAGTAATCATGTAGTCAATGGCTCCCCTCTATGGGCTAACACACATCCTGTTGCCATAGCGTCTATACTTTTCTTTGGTGTTTGTGATCAGCCTTAGAACCTTGTAGTATTTGATATCACATCCAACCAATCCACATCTATAACATATGTTTTGCAACTTCTCATAGCATAAATTAACCCATGTTTTCAAACTGGACCTAGACTCCTAATAGAAAAGGCTTAAGAAGGTTCAAATTGACTCTCACTCATAGGAAATGTCATAGAATGTTACCTTGGAAAATTGGATTGTCTACCTACAGTATTACTCTAATACACTTTCTAATTTTTCTAATGTTATTCTCTGTGAAATAATTTAAAGATACATTATGGAATTAGACCTAAAAAGCTACCCTTGTCAAATTAACATTTGTGATACTGGTGGATTGGTTCCATGTTGTGACATTGAACAAGTTACCTAAGATATTCCATAAGGTGTGTTCCTCAATTTCTATAGCCTTGAGTTCTATTAGTACTATTATTATAAAGGTATTTGTTTCCCCATCTCCAATAGGCTAGTCTGTAGATAAGGACCAGCTTTTATGAATCATGCTACGGACTATTTCTTTATTTTTTCTTCTAGTGTTGTAAATCTTCCACACAAAAGTTATACCTTAGTTTTCTGCTATACTTGTTAGCTTTACTAGATCTTCATCTTCAAGATCCTTAGCAAATGAATGGGCCTTGTGTAATGACCCTAGATTAGTAAAAATAATAATAATAATAATAAATAAGAAATTTTTAATGAGATTGTAATAAGTGAAAATATTCTTAGAAACCTAAGAATAGATTTTTGAAAATTTCACTTAGAAATTTATTGAATTTCTGTACTTGGTAAAGCGAAAAAGTGAGAAAAATGAGTCAAAATTATAGTAAATTAATTCAAAAAAATTGGATGATTAAAAATAATTTTCAAAGCTCAAAAATGGTTATGGGAAGTAAAAATAAAATTTTTAGGAAGTTTAGAAGCGTAAGGGTGAAAATGTAAAGAAATTAAGTAATTCGGGGCCAAATTGTAATAAACCCTTTTATCTTTTTAGCCTTTTTATTTTTTTTGTTGTACAGGTTGGGTTGGCCCATGTTATTTTCAGACCCGAATGTGAAAAAAATAAGGCCCAAATTCGTGATCCAATACCAGCCCAAACTTCCAAGGGAAGCCAAGGACCAAAATGAAAGAAAATGACAAAATTTGGGGCAAAAGTGTAATATTTGAAAACTTTTAATTTGTGTCTCATTTTTATTGGATAAAACATGATGTGCTGGTCTGAAACTCAGCCACTTGGACATGCTATGCAACTCACCAAGTGTCCCCAAAATCCTCCCAAAATCCAAGGCACATTTAATTTTGGAAATGATAGAATTTGTGAGATTTTTTTTAGAAATCCTTTAAGCATTTTTATATAAAGCAAAAGAGGCTTGGCTGCAGCACATTTGCTGCTCCTCTCCAACAAAAAAAGAATGTGACCACATAAGAGAAGTAATAAGGGAAGCTAGACAAAGTAAATTCAAGGGAAATTGGCAAGTTAAATAGGTAGATTTTGATACTCTTAAACTCTTGTGAAATTCTTCTTCCTCTTGACTCTAAAATCTAATTTTTTATTTTCTTGAATTCATCTCCCTCTCCCTTAGAATTCAAATTTGAAAGAAGGAAGAAACAAATAAGGATTTAAGGTGAGTAATAGCTTGTTATACACTTTATGAATTCCTAATGCTGGATGGTCATGAGGAATATGATTTCTAGGACATGATTTGTGTTAATTGTTAAGATAATTAGTTTTGGATGATTTGAACATGTCTAATGGTGTTTTAGATGTTGTTATGTTGATCTATGGCTTTGGTTTGGTGTAAAAGCAACAAGAAACCATGATGTATACACTAGGATTTTAGAGGCATAGTGGTGCATGTGTGGGTTTGGCATGATTTGTTTGGAATTTGGCTAAATTGATGAAATTAGGATGATTCTTATGAGTTATGAAGCCTAAGGAAGATGAAATTTTGAGTTATGAAAGTGTGTATGAAGCTTCCCTTTTGAGAAGCCAAGGGGAGAAGGAGGTTTAGCCATGTAAATTGTGTTTTTGGAATATCAGTAATGTACACGGGGTAGAACAGGGCCCATGTTGTCCCGTGTTCTTTGTGAAAGCTGATTAGTAATGTACACAGGGTAGAACACGGCCCATGTTGTACCCCGTGTTCTTTGTTGAAAGCTGATCAGTAATGTACATAGGGTAAAACACGGCCCATGTTGTACCCCATGTTCTGAACATGGGGTAGAACACGGCCCATGTTCACCCCCGTGTTCTTTGATAAGTGAACAATTTGGTCTCAAATAATTCCTGCCCTTATGCTGCCTAGATAGGGTCTACATGCAAAATATTTTATGTGTGACATAAATTGTTTAATTTGTGTGTATGACATATGAATGATTTAATTTGTATACATGAATATCCCTTAGGGTTTGATATGAGAATGAGCATAGAAGGATAAATGAAGCATAAAACACTTATGGCATTGTTGGTATTTTGACACATTCCTCGAGGAAAAATTGTTGTTGATGCATGTGGCGTCCCACAATTGTTCATTCTACTTACAAAAATGTGGGAGGGAGAAAACATCCTTCGCAGAGAAGGAGAGGAGGGGTAAGTAGTGGAGGGAAAAGGTTGGTGGCCTCGGGCCTAGGGTGGCGGGGGATAAGGTTGGACCGAAGATATAAGGTGACATTACATGCCAACTAATGCCATTCCTCAAATAACGTAATATCTAAATTTGGGCTTTTAATTAGAAAAGTAACCTTAAATGGGAAAACCAAAAAGGGGCAATAATAGGTTATTACTCACTGAGTATGTTTATACTCATTCTGTATTTTCTTTAAACTGTCTTTTCAGATAATATCCATGGATCCGTGGACGCGCGGTAACACTTACAGAGGACATGCCACAACACCCTTCGGAACGTATGGATTAGAGTTGCAAATAGAGATTCAGGTCACTCCCAATGAGATGAACATTTTGTATCATATGGACTATTGGCCCATGGACAGTGAGCCAAATGTCCTTCAGATTTTCTTCCCTCTAGTCCTAGTCCCCCCGGATGGCGATACCGGGAGCAATGAGACACCGTTAGGGCCCATAACACCTAGTTCTAGTTCTCCTGCAGAATCTGATCCGGAGGAGGAAGGCCCTAATCGGGTTAGTGAGTCAGATGACTAGGTTTACTGTATGTAAAGTTATGATAGACTTATCTCTGTAAATATTTTTGTGCTGTTATATGTATATTATTTCGGTATTTTAACTCTTTATTACTTACTTTCTTTCGGCGCGCCCTAATATTATTTTTATAAGTATATGCGATATTATGTCATCTTTGGAGGCTAGTAAGGATATCTTATCAGTGTGGAATGCTGATTGGATATCTTTACGCCGGTCACGATTACAGTATGTCGGGTCGTGACAGAGTTGGTATCAGAGCATGATCCTAAATGCTTGTGAGTCTTTAGAGTCTGTTGTGACCCAAGTAAGTTCTGGGGTTGTGAAAGGCATGTGAAGAAGTAAGTGTTAGCAGCTACAGATCCATGATGATTCTAGGTAACATTTTATTTTTTTTAAATTTAACATTAATCATTAATTAAATTTATTTTAGATAACTATGCCTAGGAAAAGGCAAGTTCAACCTCCAATGCCTCGCTGACCTACTAGAGCACATCCGAAAGTGTCAGAAAATAAGGCATCTGTATTGAAAATCCAGAAAAGAATGAGCAGGAACAACCTGCAGCCCTGGATTGGGCTATAAGGCTATAGCAGATGCTAGATAAATTCCTGGACCAAACCCAGAATCCTATTGCTCCACCTCCGGCATCTCCACTTAAAAGATAGGTCCCAATATTGCCTCCAAGGGAGAGATTACAATTAGTGCATGAGTTTCAAAAGCTAAACCCTCCTAAGTATGATGGCACAGACCCTACAATTGATCTGTATCAGTTTATAGATCAAATTGAAAGAGTGTGTAAACTGCTGGGATGTGACGAAAACATGATGGTAGAACTGGTAGGCTACCAGTTGGAGGATGTTGCACACTTTTGGTACGCGCATAATATTGAACCTACTATTACAGCACAGGAGCCAATTACTTGGAAGCGGTTCCAGGAGGAATTTATCAATAGATTTTTACCGCCAAGTATTAGGTAGGCAAAGGCTCGAGAGTTTGAGAAGTTAACTTAGGGGTCAATGACGGTGGCCCAATACGATGCTCAGTTTACTCGGTTGTCACGATATGCAAAACATTTGGTACCGACAGAGAAAGCTCGCGTCAATTGATTTGTGTACGGACTTCGAGATTATTTTTATGGTCGGGTAGATGTTTCTGACAACACTACTTACCAGCAAGCGTTGAATCAAGCTATTAGAGCAGAAATTCGGGCAGCAGAAAGACAGAATCGAGAAGCTAGTTCAGGAGGGAGGCGAACCTTTCCATTTCACACAGAAAGTAATAGGAGTACAGATAAGACAGTGATTGCTTCAAGTATTCCAAGAAGTACTGCACCAGCTAGTAGGAGAAAGGGCAACCAGCGGCGACCTCAACGAAAACTAGCTAGAAGCAGATCTGAAGCTAGTGTCAATGCTCCCCGTCAAGTATATTCAGTACTAACTAATAGGCCTTCACAATGCTCTCGTTGCGGCCTTAGTCACATTGGACCATGTGGCTCATGTTTTCGGTATGGACAAATAGGGCATCGAGCTCTTGAATGTCCATCAAAGCCACAGGGAAGTAACACGGCAAACCCTAATTTCCGTCCTATTCAGAATACTACTTTTGTGAAGCCACCAACAGTACCAAACAGAAGAAATATGGGAAAAGAACCTGTAACAACTCAAGCCCGAGTGTATGCCATAACACGTCAGGAAGCGCAAGATTCAAACGCAGTAGTGGCAGGTACGGTCCTAATTGAAACCTTTTCTGCAAAAGTATTATTTGATCCAGGCGCTACCCATTCGTTCATATCTGCCAATCTAGCAACTAAATTTCCTAAATCAATTAATGTTTTAGATGAACCTTTGAAGGTGAACACACTAGTAGGAGAAGTTATGCTAGCCACATCTAGTGTTGATAGCTGCGACATTAAAATAAACAATCATTCAACCACTATAAATCTGATTGTAGTAGAAATGGGAGATTATGACGTGATATTAGGAATGGACTGGCTCTCGAAATATCATGCTTGTGTTGATTATTATCATAAAATAGTCACCTACCAAATAGAAGAAGGGGTAGTCCAAATTTTCCAAGGTGAAAAGAAGCCTGGATTGCCAACCTTTGTGTCATGTACGAAAGTCCGAAAACTGATCAATAAAGGACATGTGGCATGGGTCGCTTCAGTGATAGAAGGGGAAAGGAAGGAAGGAGTATTGGAGCGAATCCCAGTAGTGAAGGAATTTCCAGATGTTTTTCCAAACGACTTGCCAGGATTACCACCAAATCGAGAAATAGAATTTGTAATTGAGACGATTCTCGGAATAGACCTGATATCAATTGCACCGTACAGGATGGCACCATCAGAATTAAAAGAACTGAAGGAGCAATTGCAAGATTTATTAGACAAAGGCTTCATACGTCCTAGTACGTCACCTTGGGGAGCATCGGTATTGTTCATGAAAAAGAAAGATGGATCACTACGACTGTGTATTGACTACCAGCAGTTAAACAAAGTCACCATAAAGAATAAATATCCTTTACCTAGAATCGACGATCTGTTCGATCAACTGCAGGGTTGCCAATATTTCTCAAAGATCGATTTACGCTTCGGGTATCATCAGCTGAAGATATGGAAAGAAGATGTTCCGAAGACGGCGTTTCGAACCCGCTACGAACATTACGAATTTCTAGTGATGTCGTTTGGCTTAACAAATGCTCCTGCAGCATTCATGGACTTGATGAATCGTGTTTTCAAACCTTTCTTGGATAAGTTCATTGTAGTATTCATTGATGATATTTTGATTTACTCTAAGAATGAAGAAGAACATGCACAGCATCTAAAGATAACTTTGCAAACGTTACGAGAGCATAAGCTTTATGCTAAGTTCTCGAAATGTGAATTCTGGATGAAGGAGGTACACTTTCTAGGCCACGTAGTATCGCAAGAAGGAATACGAGTAGATCCTCAGAAGATTGAAGCGGTACTTAAATGGCCACAACCATCATCAATAACAGAGATCCGTAGTTTTCTTGGTTTGACTGGATATTATAGGAGATTTGTCAAGGATTTCTCAAAAATCACAGCTCCTTTAACTAGATTGACACGTAAAGGAGTCAAATTCAAATGGGATGATGACTGCAAAAGGAGTTTTCGAGTACTGAAAGAGCGACTTACCTCAGCTCCAGTATTAGCTTTGCCTGATGGTGCAGAAAAATATATAGTATACTGTGATGCTTCTAAAGTGGGTTTGGGATGCGTGTTGATGCAACAAGGAAAGGTGATAGCATACGCATCTCGTCAGTTAAAGAAACATGAAGTTAACTATCCTACTCATGATCTAGAAATGGCTACTGTGGTGTTTGCTTTGAAAATATGGAGACATTATTTGTACGGAGCCACTTGCGAGATTTATATAGATCATAAAAGCTTGAAATATATTTTTGATCAAAAGGAGTTGAATATGAGACAAAGAAGATGGATGGAATTCATAAGTGATTATGACTGCTCTATCCATTATCATCCGGGTAAAGCCAACGTGGTAGCTGATGCTTTAAGTTAAAAAATTCTGAAAAGCAAGGATGAACAAAGGGATGGTGATGTGAACAAAACTCTAGCCTGCATAATGGTGCATTCTACCATAGTGGACCAAATTAAGGCAAGTCAAAAGCAGGACCCACAATATGAGCAATTGAAAGATAAAGTCAAAATGGAAAAAAATGACAAACTAAGAATTGATGATGAAGGAGTAATAAGATATGAAAATCGTCTGTGGGTACCTACTGCTTTAAGAAGGGAAGTGTTGAGGTGAGCTCATGAATCATCCTACACAATGCATCCTGGTGCAATGAAAATGTATCAGGATCTGAAAGCTGTATATCAGTAGGATGGAATGAAACAAGATGTGCGGGAATATGTAATGCGGTGTTTAACCTGTCAGCAAGTGAAAGCAGAGCACCAACGCCCGGCAGGTCTCTACCAACACATTTATATCCCTGAATGGAAATGGGAAAGTCTTACTATGGATTTCATAACCGGATTACCACGAACCAACAAAGGATATGATTCCATCTGGGTAATCGTTGATCGTTTAACTAAGTTTGCCCACTTCGTACCAGTGAAGATAACTTATACTGCATCACAATATGCTCAACTCTATATGGATAAAATTATTCCATTGCATGGAGTACCGCTTGTGATTATCTCGGATCGTGGGTCACAATTTACATGACAATTCTGGCGATCATTTCAAGAGACGCTAGGTACTCAATTGCGATTTAGTACAGCATTCCATCCACAAACTGATGGGCAATCTGAGAGAACAATTCAGACATTAGAAGATATGCTCAGGGCTTGCACAATAGAATTTGAGGAAAGTTGGGATAAATATCTATCATTAATAGAGTTCGCATATAATAATAGCTATCATGCGAGCATACAGATGGCCCCATTTGAGGCATTGTATGGTAGAAAATGTCGATCACCCATTGGGTGGTTTGAACCAGGAGAAGCAAAAATGATTGGTCCAGACCTTGTTGAAGATGTTATTCGTAAAGTTCAATTTATTCGAGAAAAACTACGAGCAGCTCAGGATAGATGTAAATCCTATATAGACAATAGAAGAAGAGAGTTAGAATTTCAAGAAGGGGAACAAGTGTTTTTAAAGGTTACCCCTATGAAAGGAGTCATGCGATTCGGTAAAAAGGGAAAATTGGCACCCAGGTTTGTAGGGCCTTATCGGATCAAACGTCGAATCAGAAAGGTGGCTTATTAATTGGAATTGCCAAATCATATGAAGGGAATACATCCAGTTTTTCATATATCTATGTTGCGAAAATATCTCCCAGATGAATCCCATGTATTGAAAGAAATACCGGTGGAACTAGATCGAAAGCTAACATATGAAGAACAGCCGGTACAGATCGTTGATTGGTAAATACGAAAATTAAAATCTAAAGAAGTCCCCATGGTGAGAGAATATGGGATAGACATGGAGTCCAAGAGGCAACCTGGGAATTAGAAAAGGAAATGAGTGAAAAATATCCCTATATATTTGGTAAATTTTCTTCTTATAACCATTCTTTAGTCAGTAATAAGTTTATACCTTATCCAAAGAAAATTCGAGGACGAATTTTTTTTTGAAGGGGGGAGAGCTTGTAATGACCCTAGATTAGTAAAAATAATAATAATAATAATAATAAATAAGAAATTTTTAATGAGATTGTAATAAGTGAAAATATTCTTAGAAACCTAAGAATAGATTTTTGAAAATTTCACTTAGAAATTTATTGAATTTCTGTACCTGGTAAAGCAAAAAAGTGAGAAAAATGAGTCAAAATTATAGTAAATTAATTTTAAAAAAAATTGGATGATCAAAAATAATTTTCAAAGCTCAAAAATGGTTATGGGAAGTAAAAAAAAAAATTTAGGAAGTTTAGAAGCCTAAGGGTGAAAATGTAAAGAAATTAAGTAATTCGAGGCCAAATTGTAATAAACCCTTTTATCTTTTTAGCCTTTTTATTTTTTTTTTTTTTGTGCAGGTTGGGTTGGCCCATGTTATTTTCAGACCCAAATGTGAAAAAAATAAGGCCCAAATTCGTGATCCAACACTAGCCCAAACTTCCAAGGGAAGCCAAGGACCAAAATGAAAGAAAATGACAAAATTTGGGGCAAAAGTGTAATATTTGAAAACTTTTAATTTGTGTCTCATTTTTATTGGATAAAACATGATGTGCTGGTCTGAAACTCAGCCACTTGGACGTGCTATGCAGCTCACCAAGTGTCCCCAAAATCCTCCCAAAATCCAAGGCACATTTAATTTTGGAAATGATAGAATTTATGAGATTTTTTTTAGAAATCCTTTAAGCATTTTTATATAAAGAAAAAGAGGCTTGGCTGCAGCACATTTGCTGCTCCTCTCCAGCAAAAAAAAAATGTGACTACATAAGAGAAGTAATAAGGGAAGCTAGACAAAGTAAATTCAAGGGAAATTGGCAAGTTAAATAGGTAGATTTTGATACCCTTAAACTCTTGTGAAATTCTTCTTCCTCTTGACTCTAAAATCTAATTTTTTATTTTCTTGAATTCATCTCCCTCTCCCTTAGAATTCAGATTTGAAAGAAGGAAGAAACAAATAAGGATTTAAGGTGAGTAATAGCTTGTTATACACTTTATGAATTCCTAATGCTGGATGGTCATGAGGAATATGATTTCTAGGACATGATTTGTGTTAATTGTTAAGATAATTAGTTTTGGATGATTTGAACATGTCTAATGGTGTTTTAGATGTTGTTATGTTGATCTATGGCTTTGGTTTGGTGTAAAAGCAACAAGAAACCATGATGTATACACTAGGATTTTAGAGGCATAGTGGTGCATGTGTGGGTTTGGCATGATTTGTTTGGAATTTGGCTAAATTGATGAAATTAGGATGATTCTTATGAGTTATGAAGCCTAAGGAAGATGAAATTTTGAGTTATGAAAGTGTGTATGAAGCTTCCCTTTTGAGAAGCCAAGGGGAGAAGGAGGTTTAGCCATGTAAATTGTGTTTTTGGAATATCAGTAATGTACACGGGGTAGAACAGGGCCCATGTTGTCCCGTGTTCTTTGTGAAAGCTGATTAGTAATGTACACAGGGTAGAACACGGCCCATGTTGTACCCCGTGTTCTTTGTTGAAAGCTGATCAGTAATGTACATAGGGTAGAACACGGCCCATGTTGTACCCCATGTTCTGAACATGGGGTAGAACACGGCCCATGTTCACCCCCGTGTTCTTTGATAAGTGAACAATTTGGTCTCAAATAATTCCTGCCCTTATGCTGCCTAGATAGGGTCTACATGCAAAATATTTTATGTGTGACATAAATTGTTTAATTTGTGTGTATGACATATGAATGATTTAATTTGTATACATGAATATCCCTTAGGGTTTGATATGAGAATGAGCATAGAAGGATAAATGAAGCATAAAACACTTATGGCATTGTTGGTATTTTGACACATTCCTCGAGGAAAAATTGTTGTTGATGCATGTGGCGTCCCACAATTGTTCATTCTACTTACAAAAATGTGGGAGGGAGAAAACATCCTTCGCAGAGAAGGAGAGGAGGGGTAAGTAGTGGAGGGAAAAGGTTGGTGGCCTCGGGCCTAGGGTGGCGGGGGATAAGGTTGGACCGAAGATATAAGGTGACATTACATGCCAACTAATGCCATTCCTCAAATAACGTAATATCTAAATTTAGGCTTTTAATTAGAAAAGCAACCTTAAATGGGAAAACCAAAAAGGGGCAATAATAGGTTATTACTCACTGAGATTGTTTATACTCATTTTGTATTTTCTTTAAACTGTCTTTTCAGATAATATCCATGGATCCGTGGACGTGTGGTAACACTTACAGAGGACATGCCACAACACCCTTCGGAACGTATGGATTAGAGTTGCAAATAAAGATTCGGGTCACTCCCAATGAGATGAACATTTTGTATCATATGGACTATTGGCCCATGGACAGTGAGCCAAATGTCCTTCAGATTTTCTTCCCTCTAGTCCTAGTCCCCCCGGATGGCGATACCGGGAGCAATGAGACACCGTTAGGGCCCATAACACCTAGTTTTAGTTCTCCTCCAGAATCTGATCAGGAGGAGGAAGGCCCTAATCGGGTTAGTGAGTCAGATGACTAGGTTTACTGTATGTAAAGTTATGATAGACTTATCTCTGTAAATATTTTTGTGCTGTTATATGTATATTATTTCGGTATTTTAACTCTTTATTATCTATTTTCTTTCAGCGCGCTCTAATATTATTTTTATAAGTATATGCGATATTGTGTCGTCTTTGGAGGCTAGTAAGGATATCTTATCAGTGTGGAATGCTGATTGGATATCTTTACGCCGGTCACGATTACAGTATGTCGGGTCGTGACACCTTGTTGGATGTCATTTGCCTAAAATAAAGAAATAGCAGAGTTGTCCTTATGATGAATTGCAAAAGCCTAGGTGCTCCTTTACTTCCTAATGTATGGCTTTGATTCAATGTAATAGGTTAAGGTGATTGAGCAAAATTGTTTGTTTGAGTAAGCTATAACTTAGATGTTTAGGCTTCTTTTATATCTTCAACCTCCTTTACTATTGTGAGTTGATGGTCACTACCTTTGTTATTATGTCACTATTTGGAAAGTTTGGTTAGTACCTTATGGTTGATTCCATCTAATTTTTACAAATTATCTTGATTAGGAGATGAATAGATATTGTAACGGATGATCCTTACAAGTGTTTTAGGAGTTAGGTCAAAGAAAAGGCATATAGGAAAAGGAAATGTGGCTTTGAGGAAACTATTTAGAAAATGGCTAAGGACTAAACAAATGCTATCCAAGAGAAAAGAGAGAGGATTGAGAGAACTATATGAATTCACATGCCAATGAAAAAGTTACAAATTAAGAATTTCAATATATTAAAATTATACTGAATCATTTCCTATAAGACATTACAAATTTGAGATATTTTAGCTTGAACTTCATATTACTCAAATCAAATTATTTATATCTCTGCATTAAATTGATAATAAAAATATATTTTTATACTATATATAAATAGCATAATATATAAAAAAATTCAGTTGCATAAGAATTATTGAGGTTGCATGAAAAATTATGATACTTTTATTAAAACAAATTAAGTTTATGATGATCTTCTAGATATTTTAATAAATTCAATGGTTAAAAATTTTTATATTGATAAATATAATACAAATTCATAAATTGATATTCCATAATGAATCAATTTATATTTCCTTAGACATTCATGGGCAATTGTTACACTTTTATAATTTTATTTTTAATTATTAATTTATAATTTTGTATATGTGTCAATAATTAGGAAAGTGTTATAGATAAGTTAAAGTAAGTATTTATTTAAAAAAAGTAGAATTTTATTATAAAAATAAGTATAATTAAATTAATTATAGGATTGTGTAAAATTAGATTTGAATTAGGATGTATGGAGGATATTTAGGATATATATTTCCTTAATTACCCTTAGTAAGCTTTAAAATTTCCAAAATGCCCTTATTGGCTTACACACCTAAAATCCCTACATTTTCCCCATTTTTCCTTTTATCAGCTAAATTACTTCCTTGTACACCTCTTATTCAAATCAAAACTCCAATTTCTTCAAGATTAGCTGAGATTATCAAGAAATTCAAGAGGATTTCCATATTTCTCTAGTAATTGAGGGCAATTTCTCCAAGATTTGGACATAATTCTAGTGACAATATGAAAAATAGATTAGGAATTCTTGACTAAATTCATCTTCATTTTGGTTATTATTAGGAATTACCTACCAACTTCTTTTACTCTCTCATGTCCTCCATACAAGAATTAGTACGTAAATAATCTAGTTAACTTGTCTGTGTGGGTGATTAGTTAATTTGTGGGATAATTTGATAAAGTAGTGTTAAACCGTTATTAGCTGTCGTGATATCTTGATGATAATAGTTGGAAATGTTATTGTGTGATGCTTACATAATTGATAATAAGTTATATTTGTTGTATATGAGTTGGCTTAGGAAGTTTGTTTTGGGTTTTGCAATTTTTAGAATATTTTGGGAAATTCCAGAGTCTATACTCAAGCACTACCTAGAGAAGTGAACTCAAAGGTTAGTACTCAAGTATCCTACTTGAATACAAAAAGATCATGTAGTCTTTTTCTTCAAGTATCCAAGTATGATACTTGAATATAACCCCTCCTATTTATGGCCTTGTATTCAAATATCATACTCCAATACTAAAGTTTCTAATTATCTTTGCCTCCAAGTACTCAGGTATGGTATTCGAGTATGACCTTATGCAAAGAAGTCATATTCATGTATTATACTTGAATACCCTGACTGCTTTCACTAATATAAATTATGTGATAATATGTTGAATTAATTTAGACTTTTAAAGGATAGCTTTGTTTAGTTGCAAGTTAAATTGATTAATCTAAGAGTTTATATGATAATACTGGATTCCTATCATTAAATAGTGTTTGATGAAAGAAATATAAAAAGTTGGATGATGAATGATGATGACATTGAAATGAGAACAAGAAAAAGAAGATAATAAAAATAAGTTATTAACACCGAACCCCATTACTTCTTTGCAAATGAATAAGGGGTTTGGAAGGATAAGGCTAGGTTTATGAATGGATAAGAATGATTAGGAAGCACAAGGTGCAATATTTATTACTTCTTGTGTGTGAATTTGATCATGAATCTTGATATTGCCTAATCCTTGTGAACATGAGCATTTGTGAAGCTTAGAAATGAAATATGGAAAGAATATTGAAATATTGATTATGAAATGATTGAACTAAGTAAACTATCTTCTTATTAAGACATAATCTCACTATTTTCCTTTGAAATGTTCTATAGATACTCTAATTGAAGCTTTCCAACCACAACCAATTGTTTAGAAGTAGGATTCTCCTTAAATTAATGATTAAAGTGACCATAGTCTAAATATGACACATATTGAGATGAAAGTTAAGTTCTCTAGTTATTTTGTACAATTAGATCA
This sequence comes from Sindora glabra, assembly GCA_020226215.1. Lineage (NCBI taxonomy): Eukaryota > Viridiplantae > Streptophyta > Magnoliopsida > Fabales > Fabaceae > Sindora > Sindora glabra. The sequence continues at coordinate 20,704,433 of CM035230.1, read as the reverse complement.
TAATTACTGCATGTAAAAGATTTGTGTTCATAGAATTAAAAATATTAAAAATTAATCACTTTGATTAGAAGCTATATAGTGATACCATGATAGGCTAGATAGGCTTGTGGATACCGGGAAATAGAATCCTTGCCAATCATGGAGTATAGGAATTGTTTAATAAATTAGGGTAGAATGAATAGAATGTGATTATGGCTGCTTAATTAGGTGTTGGTTGAAACTATATTAGTGATAGGTGCACAATCAAGAACACATATCACTAATACTATTTTAGTAGACCCTAAAATTTATTCATTGGTGGTAATGATGGAGTTATTTATAAAATAACTATTTATAGGTATGCTTATGAGTGAACTAAATGTTTGACACTCCCTTGAATTAAGCAATGGTTGAATCTAATAGTCACTAAGCTAATGATCTAGGTGATGCAGAATCATCCAAAAGATTGCAAGACCATAATGGTAGGCACAGGGGAAACGATGATCAAAATATTTTTTCATGGGCTACTACTTTCTATCAATAATTATTATCTAAGGTAGCACAAGTTCTCCATTAAGAAAAAGAGTAAGAACAACATAAGGATCAGGAGGATTAAGTTTCTAACCAAAGAAAGGAAAAAAATAACCCTTCTTAAAGAAAACTCACTAACAAACTTCCAATCATTCATAAATTCAGTGAATCAAAACCTCCTTGCTTTACTCATATTACTTTCTTATTTAAATAGAAATATACAGGAAATTGCTCTTTTGTTTTAAATCAATGCCTACAAAACTTATTGGTTACCAATTTGAAGATATTACTCATTTCTAGTTCATGGGTATTATAGAAAACAAAACATATATCTTACTATTACTAATCTAGTCAGCAATTCAAAAACCTTTTTTTTTTTATTAATTCTTGCCTCCTAGTGTTCAAGAAGCTAAAATTTGAGAATTCAATTATCTAAAATAATGGTCTATGTCTGTTAGCAAATATATTACTCAGTTCATTCATCTATCTCGCTATACAAAATATTTAACTCCTAATGAAAGAGCTAAAGTTCATAGATTTGCTTATAGCCTTTGTGATTAATTTTTTAATGTTACTCATGTTACTTAAACAATAACATTCCAAGGTATTGTTGATCAAGCACTTAAAGTGGAATATAAAATCAAATATTAAAAAGAAAGAAAATCTTAATTCAAAAGAAAACATAATAGATTTGAGGGACTTAATCATCCAACTAATATAGGATAAATGCCCCCATCCAATATTTCTTATATTGAAAGAAGCCAATTAGTTCCAAGCTTGCATCCGAAAAATGCATTTATCAGACCTCCAAGAGAGAAATGTCATGGTAATCCATCATCTCATTCTTGCGTTCTTACTAGCTTTACTAGGGGACAATCTAAAAGTAGAAGCAATTTTTTATAATAGCTTCCAAGATATTGCTGGAAATTGCGCATCAAACATGCACAGCGGAATAAAATTTTGCACGATTTCCACCAAGGATCCATGCGAATTTAGAACGCCATAGATTAGGGATTAAGGTTTATACCTTTCGGCCAAAAAATCTTCTGTTCGCTGCACAGCAAATCTGATCTGCTCTCCAAATCACGAACTGGAAGAAACTGGAAGATTAGATCACCAGTACAGCGTTTATGTAGCTACACTTCTGTGGTATCCACACGAACCCGTGAATCACCGATGAATGTCCACTACACACACCGGTTGGAATTGATCTCCTTACACCTCGTAGTGCTAGCTACGCCTCTTTAAGGGTTTTTGGTCAAGGAGAGGTGCTAGGGTTTTATATGCCTTTTGGGGTGCGTGAATAATGATAGATCTCCTATTATTACCCAACAAGCCTATTTAAATAGGTGCATAGAAAAACCTAACCTATTTGGGCTTTATTCCATGTACAATTATAGGCTTATTATTGGGCCTTATAATTATAACATGAATTCCGAAATATTAAGCCCAAACAATTTGGTCCATTAATTCCAAATTCACTTGGCTCTAAGTGTGCGACCCTACAGGCTCTCATTACGTTGGCAATGACCATTAATCATATTAATGATCATAAACAATGATTGGTGTCTAGCAACACATCATTGTTACCCAAGTAATGAGAAAGTCAGTGATTTGACTAAACCTTTACACGTGATCATCACTTATGTCCTTTTGTCCTATACATCTAGATTGAGCACGAGACATGGATCGTGTCATTCCCGTATAGCCCAATCTTGAGGTTTCTTGATTCCTAAGTAAGCTGACTGAAACAAATGTAATCGACATCTCATGTCAATTCATCTGAGCATAGCCATGTATTTTCTCAACTTTACTTAATCAAGGGGCCCATAGATGTTACTGCTGTTATATAGAAGGGACAGATCCCATCTTGATCACACAAACCCCTCCACATGATATGTGACATATCCAATATCTACCCTTGCATTCACTTAACCATTAGTGACATAGAATAGTATCAAAATATGAAACTCACATGTAGGGAACTTTGGTGATCTCAGGTCAAAGGACCATATTAATAATGATCACTAAGAACCACTTATGACACTCATATAACGACCCATGTAGTGTTTTTAATATGGGTCGGTCCAGTATACAAGTTCTCTAACTTGTACTCATGTGTAAACTTAATATCCCATATAAGTCTTCACACATGCTAGTCTTAACATATCAAAGCAACCTAATCCACAATGATATATGACTAAGGACATTTAAGAATACAATTATTCTAAGGTTATTATTATAATTGAATATATTACATAGATAATATATATAAATATAATAATTGGAATTGCCATTAAAATAACATAATTCAAAATTACAATCACCAATATGATTAGTTTTAGGGCATATACACTAACAGATATGTCTAATATGGAAATAACCATTCAAGGCCTTGCAACAAAATGAACATTATTTGTTTTCAATGCAGTCAATTAAGCCATAAAGAAAAAACAAGAGACTATTTGGGAAATCCACTAAGCTACAATGTACCCTATTCCTTAACAAAATCCATTTATGACTCAGCCAACAACTCATAGACTACAATTAACTTAAGGGCCTAATAGTAGTAATAACACTAAATGAAAAAGTGCACAAAGAAATTGAGCCAAAGTCTTCATCTTAACCCATCAGAAGGCCAAGGCCTCTAATGCTATTGTTAAGTACTTTATTCATTGAAAACTTATTAAATTATCTTTCGATAAATCCAAAAGTTATACATCTTTTGTCTCCAAGAAATTTGCTTCATTGATGAACAAATCTTTTAGTAAATTGCTAAGTTCTTTGTTAGTAACAACATTTATAGATAGGACATTATTAACTACTTAGTTTACACTATTCATATCCATGACTAGATCATGCTTGTAGATTTGATTCTTTTGGAAATGATAAATTATAATACCATCTTATAAATAGATTAGTTATTAAAATATCATAATAAGATAGATTATTTTAACAAACAATCACTTCTATTATAGAGGGGACTCCTTCTATTGTATTTTAGGAAGAAAAGAACTTTGGAATTACTAGAATCATCTCTAGTATCAAAGCTCAAAAACTTATCAAAAGCAAATTATCAGCATACCGAGTGGTTGTCCAAGATTTGAATTAACCTTCTTCTAATATTAACGATGTTCCTATTGTACGTGAATTTTAGGATATGTTTTGAAAAGATTTACCTAATTTGTCTCTAGATCATAACATAGTATTCAATATTGAAGTTCCTTCTGGTATTGATCTAATTTCTCTTTGACCTTACCAAATGGCTATAGTTAAACTAAAACAACTTAAGAAAAAATTGCAAGAATAAATTAATAAGGGATTTATCTATCCTAGTTCTTCTCCATGAGGAGAACCAATTTTGTTTGTTAAGAAGAATGGTGGAATCTTCTATTTATGCATCGATTATCATTAGTTGAATCAAGTTACAATCAAGAATGAATACACATTGCCTTGAATTGATGATCTATTTGACTAGTTGCAATATGTAAAGTGTTTTTCTAAGATTGATTTGTGTTCTAATTATCACCAACTAAAAATTAAAAAAAAATGTTCCTAAAATAGCTTTTAAAACTTAATATGGTCATTATAAATTCTTTCTCATGTCTTTTAGCCTTACTAATGCTGCTACTATGTTTATGGATTTTATGAATAGAATTTTTAAACCCTTCCTTGTTAAGTTTGTAATTGTTTTTATTAATAACATTCTTATTTATTTTAAAAATGAAGAACATTCCTAACACCTTCAAATTATCTTGTAAATCCCTCGAGAAAGCCAACTCTTTGCATAATTTTCTAAATGTGAATTATGACTAACCAATGTGAAGTTTTTAGGACATGTGATATTCTAAAATGACATTCATATTGACTCATAGATAATAAAGCAATACAAACCTTGCCAAGATCAATAATTATATAAAAAAATTTGAAGTAGATGGTTAGCTACTATTGTTAGTTTGTGAAAAAGATTTTCAAAATAGCATTTCTATTAACAAAGCTTCATTAGAACGTGGTAAAGTTCAAATGATCTAATAAATGTGAGAACAACTTCTAATAATTGAAAACTTTGGTTTTAACTCTTCCTTTAGGCTCCAGTAGATTCATAGTTTTCTATGATACATCTTGTATTGGTTTGAGATACATATTGATGTAAAATGGGATGGTCATTGCTTATATGTCTCATCAACTAAAGAAGCATGAATTGAGTTATCCAACTCATGATCTTGAAAAGGTTATTACTACCTTTGCATTGAAAATTTAATGGCATTATCTGCATAATGAAGTTTATGAAATATACACTGATTAAAAATTTCATAGTCAATATGCTAAGCAAGAAATCATCAGGAATTCTAGTAACTTTTAAGCTAATGACCAAAATGGTGGTAGTTGCTCAGGTGGTAATTCAATCTATGTTAATAGAAAGAAATAAAGAATCTTAAAAGTAAGATCCATAATACCTAACCTTAAGAAAGGAAGAAAATCAGGCCAAAGTATGGATTTGATGATTGATAAGCAAGGGGTAATAAGACTTCAGAATTAACTTTGGGTTCTTGTACACAAAAGAAATGAATTACTTTATCAAACTTATAACTCATCCTACATCATGCATGCAAGTGTCACAAAAGTGTATCATGACTTGTAGTAGAACTCGTAAAGGAAAGATATAAAAAATGTATATACTTGATTTCATGCTGAAATGTCTTACATGTCAACAAGTTAAAGTCAAACATTAAAGGGCCACTAACTTTCACCAACCTTTTCTTCTTCCTAAATTCTAAATGGAAGTGGGACAATGTGATCATGGACTTTTTAATGGGTCTTCCTAGAACTTATAAAGAATTTGATTCAATATGGGTAATGGTAGATGGATTGACTAAGACAACCCACTTACTTCCAATTGAAAACAACTATTCTACAATTTAGCACCTTTAACTCTAACTTGATAAAATAGTTCTTTAACATGAGATCCCTCTTACCTTCTTCTTTAATTGAAGAACTCTATTTATAATTCATTTTTATTAATCTTTTCTATAAGTTTTGGAAATGCAATTATGCTTTAGCACTACTTTTTATCCTCAAATAGATGGCTACTTTAAATGTATTATTCAAACTTTAAAAGACATGTTACATGATTGTGCTTTAGAATTTGAAGACTGTTTAAAGATATATTTAGCATTGATCAAATTTGCATATAATAATAGTTACCAATCCTCTATTAAGATAGCTCCATATGAAGCTTTGTATGGTAGAAAATATAGATCCCTAATGGGATGGTTTAAACGAAGAGAAACTAAGCTCCTTAGACCAAAACTTATTTTTTATGCTTTTAGAAAAGAGAAAATTGTTTAAAAAATGTTGAAAACTGTGCAAGATCAATAGAAATCATATGTTGATAAAAGAAGAAAAAAGTTGGAATTTTAGGAAGGAAACTTGGTCTTCTTGAAGGTTTTTCCTATGAAAGGAGTGATGTAATTTGGTAAAAAAGAAAAAACCTATACTGCATTTCATTAATCCATTCCTTATTGTTTAGTGAGTTGGATTAGTTGTTTATCCATTAGATTTGCCAAATGATTTGCATGCTATTCATTTAGTATTTCTTTTAACAATGCTTGGCAAATACTTGCCTAATGCTTCCCATGCTATTCAATATGAACAACTCTAACTAAATGCTAATCACTTTTATAAGGAATGGCTAATAGAAATTATAGATAGTTAAATTTGCAAACTTAAATCCAAAATAATACCTTCAATAAAGATTCATTGCGAAAAACACAAAATTAAAGAAGTTACTTAGGAATCTAAAGCTAAAATGAAACAAAAATATTCATACCTCTTCAGTTAGCTTTAAACTTAATTAGTCTGTTGACCTCTAAAATCCCGCAAGTGCACAGGTTAAGTCTAGTTATAGTATAAAAGATTATCGTTCTCCACAGGGATTGTAGGTTGAGTACTAACTAATCTCAAGTAAAATTATCTAGGCAGATCAATTGATAGTGTGAATCAAGAATAAGTTGTAAAAACAGAGCTTGGCTATCAAAATAAGGTCTGATTCAATGGAATAAAAGAGTACTTAGCTTAAGGATCCCTTGTACACTTCATTATGGAATGAATTTACTTCTCTAACTTGGTTTACTGTTAATTATGATTGCTGGATTACCAAAATTAAGCTATACCTCATTGCAAGGCTACTAGCTACTAACCAAAGACTAAGTGCCCAGAATTACTCTAGTAATCACTCATCTAGGTTGCATTAACTTGCTTAGAATCCAATCTTGGACATTTCATCTTGTGCAAAAGAATACAATCAGCTTAATTTCTAAGTCTAATTGATATCCCCAATGATCATGCAAGATCCGATTAAATCAATTGTTCATTTCAACCTAGAATCAATTAATCCATAACACAAATCCAATATTCCGGATATATTGGCTTGTTCCAGACAAATCAGCAAAATCAAATCATAATTCAATAGTAAATCAAGCTAGATTATATAAAATTCAATTCCATAACTCCATGAACAAGTTCACCCAAGCTAAGTACAAAGGTTTAGTGTGAACACATTACAAGATCAGAAGAAAACAAGAAAACAGAGAAGGAAGTCAAACAGTCCATGAAGATCTACAAATTTCTTGCTTGATTCTTCAATTTCTTGCTTGAATCCACGCTAGATGATGCCTTTGGTAAGTTTGGGTCTCTCCTAGAGCTTCTTCCAGCAGCTCTCCTTGTTAATTCTCAGTTTCCCCTCCTCTTCCAGCAAGATCTTGCGCAAAACTTATATTTTTGATGTACACGGGGTCCAACACGGCCCGTGTTTTACCCCGTGTTTCTCAGCGAAAGTTTGAGCAACAAGGAACACGTTGTGTGACACGCCCCGTGTTCTCCTATGAATTGTCAAGCAGGAATGTACACGGGGTAGTACACGACCAATATTCTACCCCGTGTTCTTCAACGAACACTGATCAACATATTACAAGGGGTGTGACCACCACCCGTGTTCTTCAGAAGCGAACGGCAGTAAGATACACGGGGTGTGACAAGTCCCGTGTTCACACCCGTGTTCTTCTCTGAGAGGTCCAGTGAAGTCACGAAGCAATCCAGAAAGGAACACAGCCTTGAACACGGAGTTCCCATACCCCGTGTTCTTTGCTGAGCGAACAATCTTGCTTCCATGCTTCATGATTTGAATGATTTTGCCTCTGGATTCTTTTCTAATGCTCATATGTGTCATTTCATGACCTGAAAACAAAATATAGAGCATCTAAGTATCCTTTTCAATCAATTTTACACAAAATACTAAGTAAATAAGTGGATGAAACACATAGAATTTAGGTGTATTTGTGCACTTATCAATTCCCCCACACTTGAATCTTGCTCGTCCTCGAGTAAGGAAGTAAGAGAACAAGAAAATCTACTCCGATTTTATTCACTTCTTTGTTTTCTTTTCTTTCTTCTTCTTTTCTTTTTCTTTTTTTTTTATATAATCAGGCAATCATTCAACAAATCAAAGATTAGGATCAAGTCATGCCAAGCAACTAAATGAAAATAAAGTAACTAAGTCAACTCTCAGCATAGAAGCAAAAGAGAATAGCTTCATAGGTAAAGTGTTTACTCTCACTCTCAAAACAAGGCTTGTGTATACTCTCAAGTCAATCAACTTATGACTTAATGCTACCATATGCTTGCACAAACTCTAATCTCCACTACTATAATGTAAAATGCATGCAAATCAGAGGGCTTTATTAGGGAAAAAGGGTGAGGATAGGGGGAAGGAACATCAAGGGGTGAAAAGTGATAGAACCCTGAGTTTGAAGGAAGAAGACACATTGGTCATGAATTTGACCATTGTCAAGTTCCATTACTCAGCTTGATAGCTTGCTTCCACCCTTGCTTCAACCTCCATTCTTCTCCTTTTGATTTTCATTATTTCATTCATCATCATTTTTTTTATACAAATAAATCAGCAAACACAACATTTTTTTTAATTTTTTTTTCATAACAAGCTTTTCTTCCTTTTCTTCTTCCAGATTATTTAATTAACACCATTTTTTATGGTGTTTTGTTTTCTTCTTCTCTTCTCTCTCTCTTTTTTTTTTCAACAATAAAAGCTACAAACTAACTTATCCAACTAGCAACACTAAGTAAGGACCTCAAAAATAGCCAAACTTATAAAATGTGTCTAAGTCCCCTCAAACTCTAAGGTTCAAGTTCACTTAGGTAGTGGCTTTGGATGAACATGGTATGGCTAGGAAGAAATGAGGGTCCAAGGCTCAAAGTGGCTAACTAGGGAAAAATTTTTAGGAAAAATTAAAGAAAAGGATTCAAATAGGCCAAACAAATAAAAAGAAGGGTAAAGAAACATGGCCTCATCATATTTGACATGCAAAATACATAAAATGTAGCCTCAAAAAGAGAAAATGCAAGTTCTAGAACACAAAGACAAGAGTGATGACATAATCCCTCAAGAAGAAAAATTAGCTTTAATTTGTAATGAGAAAATAGCTCAAAAGGCTCAAATCTCACAAGGGTCAATTATGCTCATTACTCTTAGCTTCAAGCTTTAAATTTTCCTTATCAAGTTGCCAAATATTCATTAAAGAAGCAAGACATGAATCAATCACTTTATTCAATGAATTGCCTTACAATTTTTTTTTTTATTTTATAATTATTATTATTATTTATTTTCATCATTTCATTTTTTTTTATATATATATCATTGAAATTGGAGCAAATTTCAGTACTCTAAATCATTCAAGCAAGTTCAAGTGCAAAGCATTGCAAATATAGCTCCCCCACACTTAAAATTGGACATTGTCCTCAATGTACACAAGAGTAAATGGGAAAAGAGACAGAGTATATATGGGGAACTAAAACTTCCCTGACATGCGGATTATGGCTGTCCAGTAAATCGCAGGGAGATCCAGAAAGAGACGAGGTAAAAGAGAGAGAGAGAACCGGTAAGCTAAAAGAAAGAAAATACAATACCGGAAAAGAAATGCTGTTAGTTATTATAGATATTAACATCAAGAGTGCAAGAAAATAAAAGAGAAGAAAGTAATATAATAAAGAGTAAAACAAAGTGCAAAGTCAATATATTTACAGACCAGATAAATGGGGATAGATATGAAGAATAAGTAAAAAGAAAAACAGAATAGCTAAATAAAAAAATGCAGTAATCAATCTAAACTATTGGGTAGGGGGATCCGGGTCAGCAGGGGAGGAAGGGTGGAATAGGTGGAACAGGGGCTCCACCATGCCCTCTATGTGCCTGGAGCGCCTGTCCAAGTCATCATAGAGTCCCTCGATCCGCGTCTGACGGTCTGATATCAGACGGAGCTCCGCCAAGATCTGCTGCTGGCCAGAGAGGATGTCTCTGAAATATGCCTCATGTGGAACTTTGCTCCCGATGGAAGAAGAAGGACCAACATCAGGAGTTGTGTTATCGCCTGGAATATGTTGCTGCTGCTACTGCTGCTGCTGCTGCATTACCGGCTGGATCCCCATGGCTAAAAGAATGCCCCTTCGAAGGGGTGCCATGTGTGATACTATGGTCAGAGAACCATAAGGCCGGTCGAAGACTCTTAATCGTCTGGCTAGTCGAGTGATGTATGGGCCAGCAGCTATACTACCAACTCTCCTATCCATGGCCAGGGCTGAGAAAAAGTGGGCAAATGCTCCTCCAATGTGGATAGGAACCTTCTTAATCATGCTGTAGAGGAATAGAATATCCGAGGTGCTCACAACTCCATGACTATGCCCTCGTCCACTCAGAGTATGACTGAAAATGGAGTGAAGGACTCTCCAGGAAACCTTCCTAAGGCTAGACGCCTTACTCTTGGCGGGATCATATGTGTGTCCAATGGCTATGTCGATCCACACTCGCCACTCCTGGGTCCCGTGGGGCAGTCCGATCAGCATGTCCTGGTACTCCGGAGTAGTTACAAACTCCACTGAATAAAGGCCCAGGCGAACAGACAACTGGGTCACACTCATAGAGTAAGCAACGCCTCCTAGTCTGAACTGAACTGTATCTGGTGAATCCATTGTTCCAAAATACCTCTCCAGATAGAATGTGCTCAAAAACTCCAAGGTGAGCTCCTTGTAGGTGGGCTCTCTAATCTCAAAGAAGTTCTCCCAAGCTCCCACACTAATAAGCTCACATATCTCTTCCTCTAGTCCAAACTCCCTTAACACTCCCCAATCTAAGAATCTCCCTTCTATAATTGGCTTATTCTTGTGTCTTTCATAGGCTTGGATGTAAGCCTCCTCAGTGAAATCTAAGAAGGGGTGTGAAGGTCCTTTAGACGATGTCCCTCTGGATGTACTACCCTTGGTAGTCTTTCTCGCAGTAGTCTTTTGTCTTTTAGACATTATCTGCAAAAGGAATTAACAAATTGAGAGAGTGTATACCAGCCAGCAGCAAATCCCAAGAATAAAGATTCAGCAATATCAAACAGGCAATCAACTCAATATCCAATCAGTCAATATGAAGTACAAATTCAAAATGCAGAGCAATTCAAATTCTAATATCCAATTTATCAATCTTATGTTTATTAATAGTGGCTGAGTCAGCAAATTCAAAGGCAATAAATCAGCATATACTTTCAATATCATCCAATATCAACTGAAAAACAAGTTAAAGTTCAATGCCATGAAAGCAGTGGAGTGGTCATGTCAATAAGGCAGAGCAGGCAATACGGCAATCAAGCAGTAAACCTCAAAACTTGCAGTCCAAGTAATCAAAGAATTCCAATCCAAACAGTTAAAGATTCAATACACATAAGCAATCCATCAATCATCATCCAATCAGTTGAGTTTAACGAATATCAAGGTTAATTAATCAAACTCATCCATCAGTTCAACAGAACAAGTCCTATGAATGAAAGATTCAGACTCAATTCATCAATCTAAGATTCTATTTTGATTAATTAATCATCAAAGAAGCAAATGCAATCAAGAAAACTAGTGAATTTCCATGAACATTGCTTTGTAAAGTCATTCAATCAACCTATCAAACATCAATTTCAAAGGATTTCAACATTCCTATGAATTCTAATATGTAATAGAAGTTAATGATCATTAGAAATATCAATAAACTCCAAGGATTTCAAAGGAAATGCACTAACCTCGTGAGATGATGAACAAAAACCCTAGTTCATGTTGAAATGAGAAAAGGAATCCAAATCACAGCTTTTTAACCGATTAAATTGCAAATCAATGAGCTAAACAACCTCAAATGGCAAAATGAAACACTTTGAGCGGTGTATTTTGGCAGTATGGAGTGCGAAAATGCAAACAGAAAGGTTAGGGCTGCGAGTAAGAAGGAGAAAATGGGGGAAAACCTGGAAAAATCTGGGTTTTGGACGATTAAGAGCTCCCCCGCACAGGAACACGGGGTTAAACACGACCCATGTTGTACCCCGTGTTTATCTGCAAATGAGTGTACTGGATTTCGCAAATCTACACGGGGTGTGACATACCCCGTGTTCATCCCCCGTGTTTCTCTCTGAAACATGTTAACAATCCTCGCAATTGTACACGGAATCAAACATAACCCGTGTTCTGTCCCGTGTTTCTCTCTGGAAGAGACTAACAAAATGCGTAATAGAACACGGGGTCTAACACGGTACGTGTTGTACCCCGTGTTTCTTTCTGGAAGGCTCATGTTCAAAAGTCCTCAGAATTGTTTCAGCCAGTGAGGTACACGGGGATGTACACGGTCCGTGTTCAACACCGTGTATCTCTCTGGACTTCCATCAAAATCACAAAGGTTTTATACGAATCAGACAGTGAGAAACATGGTTTCCAACACGGTCCGTGTTCTTTACAGTGTTTCTCACTGGACTTCATTGATAATCACAAGTTCTTTAAAATTGGCCAGACAGTGAGGTACACGGGGTAGTACACGGCCCGTGTTTTGCACCGTGTATCTCACTGGACTGCGTTTTAAGCCCTCTGTGTAAGAAAACAGACAACAATCATGAATTCATGCCTAATCTAACTCAAAGACCAAGTCCACATGCAAAAATGAGCATTTAACATTAACACTTATTGACTTAAATTCCTCCACTACTCAGTAACTCATATTGAAAAGTAGAAAACTAAGGATTAAAAGGGAAGAAAACAGAAAAACAAGCTTGGGTTGCCTCCCAAGAAGCATTTGTTTAAGGTCATAAGCTCGACCCCTGTTTCTTTATTAGTCTGGTGCTTCCATTATTGGTGGCCCAGCAACATAATTCTTCAATCTTTGGCCATTAACCTTGAAGTTGCCAGTGCCTTTGCTCCAAATGGATAAACCTTCTTCACAAGATACGGTCCAATCCATCTTGTCTTTAACTTCCCTGGAAATAGCTTGAATCTCGAACTGAACAAGAGCACCGAGTCTCCTTCTTGAAATTCCTTTCTAAGAATTCGCTTGTCATGCCAAGCCTTTGTTCTTTCTTTATAAATCTTAGCATTATCATAAGCTTCATTTCTCAATTCTTCAAGCTCAAGAAGTTGGAGCTTTCTCTTCTCTCCAGCAGATTGTAAGTCGAAGTTGAGCAACTTGATTGCCCAATACGCCTTGTGTTCCATCTCTACTGGTAAGTGACAGTTCTTCCCATAGATGAGCCTAAATGGTGCCATTCCAATTGGAGTTTTAAAGGTAGTTCTATAAGCCCATAAAGCATCATCCAACTTAAGTGCCTAATTCTTCCTTGATCTGGACACTGTCTTTTCCAAGATGGACTTAATTTCTCTGTTGGAAAGCTCAACTTGCCCACTAGTTTGAGAATGATATGGAGTAGAAATCTTATAGGTTACTCCATACCCTCTTAAGAGCGACTGAAACTGATGGGCAATGAAATGAGACCCTCCATCACTTATGACAGCTCTAGGGATTCCAAACCTAGGGAACAACACCTTTTTGAAAAATTTAACTACAGCCTTAGCATCACAAGTTCAAGTGGCAATTGCTTCCACCCATTTGGAGACATAGTCAACTGCCACAAGGATGTAGCTATTGCTGCAAGAAGGTGGGAATGGTCCCATGAAGTCAATTCCCCAAACATCAAAGATTTCAACCTCTAGAATGTTATTCAAGGGCATCTCATGTCTCTTTGATATGCTGCCAACCCTTTGGCATTGGTTACAAGAAGTGACATATTGATGAACATCTCTAAAAAGAGTCAGCCAATAAAATCCTGCCTGGGCAATCTTTGCAGCAGTTCTTGAAGCACCAAAATGTCCTCCATATGGAGAGGAATGACAGTGGAACAAGATACTTGCAATTTCCTCCTCAGGCACACATCTTCTGAATAGGCCATCAACACATCTCCTAAAGAAAAGGGGCTCATCCCAAAAGTAGTGCTTTGCCTCAGCTAGAAATTTCTTCTTCTTTTGATACCCCGCATCCGGAGGTAAAACTCCACTCATAATGAAGTTTACATAATCAGCAAACCAAGGGATGGCGGAAGAAGAGACAGCCAACAAATAATCATCAGGCAGGGCATCATTGATTGGCATGTCCTTGTCTTCCTCATCTCCTAATTCTTGCTTCAGCCTTGAGAGGTGATCAGCTACAACATTCTCAGTACCCTTCTTATCTCGAATTTCCAGATCGAATTCTTGCAACAAAAGAATCCATCTGATGAGATGAGGTTTAGCTTCCTTCTTGCTTAGAAGGTACCGGATGGCTGCATGATCTGTGAAAACAATCACTTTTGAGTCCACCAAGTAAGATCTGAACTTATCAACTGCATATACCACTGCAAGAAGTTCCTTTTCGATGGTGGCATAATTCATTTGAGCTTCATCAAGAGTCTTGCTTGCATAATAAATTGCATGAACCTTTCTGTCCTTTCTTTGGCCAAGCACTGCTCCTATTGCATAATCACTAGCATCGCACATCACCTCAAAAGGTAGATTCCAATCCGGTGCTTGCATGATTGGTGCGGATATCAAGGCTTTCTTTAACCTGCAAAAGGCATCCAAACAATCTTGATTAAAATCAAAAGGAACATCTTTAGCTAGTAAGTTAGTCAAAGGTTTAGCTATTTTAGAGAAATCTTTAATGAAACGTCGGTAGAAACTGGCGTGTCCTAGAAAACTCCTCACTCCCTTGACAGAATTTGGGGGAGGCAATTTCTCTATGATGTCCACTTTGGCCTTATCCACTTCAATCCCATTCTCAGATACTTGATGGCCAAGGACAATCCCTTGTCTTACCATAAAATGGCATTTCTCCCAGTTGAGAACCAGATTTACCTCTTCACATCTCTGCAAAACTTGAGATAAATTGGTTAAACAATTATCAAAGGAAGTGCCATACACAGAAAAATCATCCATAAAAACTTCCATGATATTTTCAATGAAATCAGAAAAGATTGCCATCATACAACGCTGAAAAGTAGCTGGAGCATTACACATACCAAAAGGCATTCTTCTATATATAAATGTGCCATAAGGACACGTAAATGTGGTCTTTTCCTGATCATTTGGATGGATAGGAATTTGGAAGAAACCAGAATAGCCATCCAAATAACAGAAATGTGAATGATTAGCTAATCTTTCCAAGGTTTGATCAATAAAGGGGAGAGGGAAATGGTCCTTCCGGGTTGCCTTATTCAATTTCCTATAGTCAATGCACATTCTCCAACCTGTGACAGTCCTAGTGGGAATTAGCTCATTGTTTTCATTTTTCACTACAGTTAGCCCCCTTTCTTAGGCACAACATGAACCGGGCTAACCCACTGGCTATCAGAAATTGGGTAAATTACCTCAGCATCTAACAGTTTCATTACTTCCTTCTTCACCACTTCTTTCATATTAGGATTCAGCCTTCTTTGGTATTCAATGGAGGGCTTACTGTCATCCTTCAGCAATATCTTATGCATGCATATAGAAGGACTAACCCCTTTCAAATTAGAAATTGAATACCCCAAAGCTTTCCTATGAAATCTAAGCTGCCTAAGTAATTTTTCTGTTTCCATAGTAGTTAGATTGACATTAACTATAACAGGATAAGTAGAATAGGGTCCTAAAAATTCATACCTGAGGGAAGATGGGAGAGGTTTAAGTTCTACCTTTGGTGGTTTGTCTTCCTCAGTGGTGGTTTTGATGGACTCCACCTCCAATGATTCAATAGCTTCTTCAAGGAGGGAAAGTGGTGGGCTTACTTCCAAAAACTGGGCATATGCAGCAGCTTCTTCAGTTTCAACCACTCCATTTGCAACTAGACATGCTTCAAGAGGATCTTGGAGGCTTCCCTTATGATGGTCTTCTTTCACAGCTTTGTCTAGCACATCTACCCTACATATAGAGTCTTCAAAAACAGGTAATTTGATTGATTCATTCAAATTAAATTCAACCTTCTCATCACCAACAGATAATGACAATCTACCATTTTTAACATCAATTAAAGCTCCAGCAGTGGCAAGAAATGGTCTACCTAAAATAATAGAGATTTGAGCATCCTCTTCCATCTCAAGAACAACAAAGTCAACAAGTATAAAAAACTTACCCACTTTGATAGGTATATCCTCAAGAATACCTACTGGATATTTGACTGAGCGGTCAGCTAGTTGAAGTGAGACCGTGGTGGGCTTCATCTCCTCAATGTTCAATCTCTTAGCAACCGATAGTGGCATGAGACTCACACTCGCTCCCAAGTTGCATAATGCCCGATCAATAGGGACATTTCCTATTACGCAAGGAATGGAGAAGCCTCCTGGATCCTTTAGCTTAGGAGGTAGCTTATTTTGAATGATGGCACTACACTCCTCAGTCAAAGCCACAGTTTCATGCTCCTCTAACTTCCTCTTGTTGGAGAGAATGTCCTTCAAGAATTTAACATATGAAGGCGTTTGTGAAAGTGCGTCAGTGAAGGGAATATTGATGTATAACTTCTTCAGCACTTCCAAGAACTTTCCAAATTGCTTATCCAGTTTAGCCTTGGCTAATCTTTGAGGATAAGGGATAGGTGGTTTGTATGGTTCCGGAGGAATATATTTTGACTTCCCTAGTAGTTCCCCTTCTTTCTCTTCAGCTTCCTTAGAAATTAAGGTCTTGTTGCCCTCCTTTTGCTCTTCTTCCACACTTGTCTCTTTTTCACTTTCTTGAGTGGCAATAGGATCATTCAATAATCTTCCACTCCTAAGAGTTATTGCCTTGCAATGCTCCTTTGGATTAGATTCTGGTTGAGCAGGGAGTTGGCCATAAGCTCTTGAAGAAGATGCTGAAGCTTGTTGGGCAATTTGAGTTTCCAGCATCTTTCCATGAGTGGCCAAGGAATCTACCTTAGAAGACAGTTGCCTAATTGAATCTTCCATGTGTCTTCCATGTTGTCTAAATTCCTCATTGGTTTTCTCTTGAGAAATAAGAAATTTCTCTAAGAGGCCTTCTAATTTTGCAGTAGAGGATGGTTGGGCTGGTGGGTTGTATGATCTTTGACCTTAGAAACTGGGTGGTGGTGGTCTATTGGTGGTGGTTTATGTGTTGTATGGTTGGGTGGGCTTGTAGGAGAAATTTGGATGATTCCTCCATGATGGATTGTAAGTGTTTCCAAATGGTTCACTTTGATTTTTCTGTCCAAACCCACTGTTATTCACATAATTCATTTGCTCAGTAAAATCTTGGCCAAAGGTGCATTCAGCTGCAACATGCCCTGTAATTCCACAAATCTCACAAGGAATGTCAGTAGCACCTGTTGTATTCACACTATTAACATGAAATTTGTCAAATTTAGCCATGAGTGCATCTACCTTGCTACCTAGGCTTCCTAATGCATCTACTTTAGTAGACAAATGATTAAAAGCATCTAATTCATACTTACCTGCTGCTTTTCTTAATGGTCCCCTCTCATTTGACCATTGATAATGGTTCAAGACCATGTCTTCAATCAGCTCATAAGCTTCATCCAGTCTTTTATTCATCAAGGCACCTCCAGCAGCAGCATCCACAATAAGTCTAGTGTTGTAATTCAAACCATTGTAGAAGGTATGAAGAACAAGCCATTTTTCTAATCCGTGATGTGGACACAGCCTTAATAGCTCTTTGTATCTATCCCAAGCATCAAACAGGGATTCTCCTTCCCTCTGAGAAAATGTAGTAATTTCGTTCCTCAATTATGCAGTCTTGCTTGGAGGAAAGTATCTTGAAAGAAAAGCCCTTAGTAGCTCTTCCCAAGTGGTAATTAATCCAGCTGGTAAAGAATGCAACCAAGCTTTGGCTCTATCCCTTAAATAGAATGGGAAGAGTCTAAGCTTGATGGCATCAGCTTGTACACCATTGATCTTTATTGTATCACAGTATTCAAGGAAAATCTGGATGTGGAGGTTGGGATCCTCCATTGGCAATCCACTGAACTGGTTTTGCTGCACCATAGACAACAAAGCTGGCTTCAATTCAAAGTTGTTTGCCTCAACAGTGGGCCTTCGTATACTGGATTGAAGACCCGTGGCATCGGGTGCTGCAAACTCTCTAAGTGATCTATTATCCATGGCTTCAATTGCTGGTTTAATGACAATTTCTTCTTGGACATGAACTGATGTTTGCTCTCTTCTTCTCCTATGCAAAGTTCTTTCAATTTCTGGATCTAAGTCAAGAATTCCTTCGAGACTTCTTCTTTGCATATAATAGATTTTCTGCAAAATGATTAAGTAGCACTAAAACGGAACAAGGTGAGAAAGAAATGTTGTATAAAAAAGTAAGAAAAAAAATCAAAACAAGATGAATTATGAAGTAAAAGAAAAAGAATTGCCTAGTCTAATTCACTCAAAATTTGTGGTTAATATCAACTGGATACAATCCCCGGCAACGGCACCAAAAACTTGACCTCTAAAATCCCACAAGTGCACAGGTTAAGTCTAGTTATAGTATAAAAGATTATCATTCTCCACAGGGATTGTAGGTTGAGTACTAACTAATCTCAAGTAAAATTATCTAGGCAAATCAATTGATAGTGTGAATCAAGAATAAGTTGTAAAAACAGAGCTTGGATATCAAAATAAGGTCCGATTCAATGGAATAAAAGCGTACTTAGCTTAAGGATCCCTTATACACTTCATTATGGAATGAATTTACTTCTCTAACTTGGTTTACTGTTAATTATGATTGCTGGATTACTGAAATTAAGCTATACCTCATTGCAAAGCTACTAGCTACTAACCAAAGACTAAGTGCCTAGAATTACTCTAGTAATCACTCATCTAGGTTGCATTAACTTGCTTAGAATCCATTCTTAGACATTTCATCCTGTGCAAAAGAATACAATCAGCTTAATTTCTAAGTCTAATTGATATCCCCAATGATCATGCAAGATCCGATTAAATCAAATAGTCATTTCAACCTAGAATCAATTAATCCATAACACAAATCCAATATTCCGGATATATTGGCTTGTTCCAGACAAATTAGCAAAATCAAATCATAATTCAACAGTAAATCAAGCTATATTATATAAAATTCAATTCCATAACTCCATGAACAAGTTCACCCAAGCTAAGTACAAAGGTTTAGTGTGAAAACATTACAAGATCAGAAGAAAACAAGAAAACAGAGAAGGAAGTCAAACAGTCCATGAAGATCTACAAATTTCTTGCTTGAATCCACGCTAGATGATGCCTTTGGTGAGTTTGGGTCTCTCCTAGGGCTTCTTCCAGCAGCTCTCCTTGTTAATTCTCAATTTCCCCTCCTCTTCCAGCAAGATCTCGCGCAAAACTTATATTTTTGATGTACACTGGGTCCAACATGGCCCGTGTTTTACCCCGTGTTTCTCAGCGAAAGTTTGAGCAGCAAGGAACACGTTGTGTGACACGCCCTGTGTTCTCCTATGAATTGTCAAGCAGGAATGTACACGGGGTAGTACACGGCCAATGTTCTACCTCGTGTTCTTCAACGAAGACTGATCAGCATATTACATGGGGTGTGACCACCACCCGTGTTCTTCAGAAGCGAACGGCAGTAAGATACATGGGGTGTGACACGTCCCATGTTCACACCCGTGTTCTTCTCTAAGAGGTCCAGTGAAGTCACGAAGCAATCCAGAAAGGAACATGGCCTTGAACATGGGGTTCCCATACCCCGTGTTCTTTGCTGAGTGAACAATCTTGCTTCAATGCTTCATGATTTGAATGGTTTTGCCTCTGGATTCTTTTCTAATGCTCATATGTGTCATTTCATGACTTGAAAACAAAATATAGAGCATCTAAGTATCCTCTTCAATAAATTTTACACAAAATACTAAGTAAATAAGTGGATGAAACACATAGAATTTAGGTGTATTTGTGCACTTATCATCTGTTATTCTAATAATTGATTCTTAAGAATTTGGGGAAAATTTCTTTGAAGGAGAAAAAATCATCACACTTATTTCTATAATAGTAGTGACTAACACATAACCTAAAAGAACATATATATGAACTAGGCCATGTAAACTTCTTTCTATTATAATCAACTTGTCAATAATTTATTATACCAAATATGTACTTGTATCTCATACACATTTACATTTCTAGTGATCCAAGCATGGACATCATATTTTTCATAATCAATATTGTATCACATTATTAGTATATTCATTGGTCCTAAGATGGACTTCCATCATTTTATCATCATTTAAACATTACTATTGTAAATCACATTTAAATAAGCATAGTCTTTTACAATTTAAGCAAGTTATGACACAATGGAAGTTAAATCTAGTCGATGGGTTATGGAACAATTCTAAATGTTCAATCATATATTATAATATAAAATAATAATTTTAATTCTTTTGCCCATATGGATAATTTTCTAGCTCACCACTATATGGCACTCCTTTATTTATGGTGCCAAGGGCAATGGATGTGAAACTTCACTCTTATTTAAAAGATATAGAAAACACATTAGTGATTCATTGACTCATTAAGTAGATAACATGTAACCTAACAAAAATAAGCAAGCTAAGGCACAAACTCTTCATAGAACATCTTAAAATTTCAAATTAGTGTAATCAGTTACAATAGAAATATCACAAATATCAATTCAAAATAAACGTAAATTTAAGAAGCTAGGCAATATAAAGAAAAATACAAATATTTCAATCATAACAATATAAATAAATATGAAAGTTCAACATAAATATGAATTTAAAACATAACACTTAAAACCAATTGATACTAAAACAATAATTAAGTTGAAGGTTCCCAGTCTACTAAGCACACAGCCTATAAGGTAAGCTAATTAACCTACCACATTTCATAATATGACATATACAAAACACAATTCAAAGGTAAACTAATTGACCCACCACTTTGTTAGGATTTGGAGCCAAATAGACAGCAGAATTTGTCGACTCTAATCAAGGATCCATGTGAAATATTAGATTAAGATAGGGATTAGATTACATTTTTCAAATGCTTTTGAGGTCCATCAGTGATCACCCTTTTCGACTTCCTTTTAGCTAAAAAATTTGAGGTATCCACACGAACTTGCAAATCACCAGCAAACATCTCATGTCTACTGATTGGAATTCACCAACTTTTGTTTTATAGTGCTAGTTACACCCTTCAAGGGTTTAAAGGGGCTGCTAGGTTTTTCTACGCTAGGGATGCATGAATTAATATCAATATTATTACCCAACAAGCTTATTTAAATAGGTGCACAAAAAATCCTAACTAATTGAGCTTTATTCCATGTATAATTATAGGCTTATTATTGAGCTTTATTATTGGTCCATCAATTCCAAATCCACTAGGTTCTATGTGTGTGACCTTATAGGCTCTTAGTTCATTGGTAATGATTATAAATCACATTAATGATCATAAACAATGAGCGGTATCTAACAACATATCATTGTTACCCAAGTAATGAGAAAGTTAATGATTTGACTGAACTTTTATATGTGATCATTAATTAT
Source organism: Sindora glabra (assembly GCA_020226215.1). NCBI lineage: Eukaryota > Viridiplantae > Streptophyta > Magnoliopsida > Fabales > Fabaceae > Sindora > Sindora glabra. Next base: position 20,683,048 of record CM035230.1, on the reverse strand, counting down.
GTCCTTTTGTCCTAGACATTTAGATTAAGTATAAGATATGGACCATGTCATTCTTGTATAGCCCAATCCAAAGGTTTCTTGATTCTTAAGTAAGCTGATTAAAGCAAATGTAATTAACATCCCATGTCAATTCATCTAAGCATGCCCATACATTTTCTCAGCTTTACTTAATCAAAAGACCCATAAATGTCACTCTTGTTATATAAGAAGGAAAAATTCCATTTTGATCATATAAATCCCTCCACATGATATGTGACATATCTAATAACTACCCTTGCATTCACTTAACTATGAGTGAGATAAAGTAGTATCAAAATATAAAACTCACATGTAGGAAACCTTGGCAATCTCAGGTCAAAGGATTATATTATAATGATCACTAAGAATCACTTATAACACTCATATAATAATCCATATAGTCTTCATAGGGTGGGTCGGTGCATATAAGTTCTCTAACTTTTACTCATGTGCAAACTTAATATCTCATATAAATTGCCACATATGCTAGTCTTAACATATCAAAGCAACCCAATCTATAATGATATATGATTACGGACATTTTAGAATACAATTATTCTAAGGTTATTATCATAAATAAATATATTATGTAGATAATATATGTATAAATATAATAATTAGAATTTTCATTAAATAACACGATTCAAATTTATAACCATCAATATGATTGATTTTAGGGCATATACACTAACACACTTATCATCTTAATGTGATCTACAGAGGATAACTTAAGGATAAACTAACTAACCTACCATGTCTCATCCTAACATGATGTATGGAGCACACAACTCAATCAACATAACCCATCAAGTTATTAGGTTCCAATTCATATGTGTTAGTTGACACATAAGGATAGCAATGCCTCTGCTAATTCAGATTTCAAGGTATACCAAAGGTAATGTCATTACTGCCATTAACTATAGTTTTCAACCAATCTACTCCTAAAAAAATTATAAAATAAGTTTATTAAATGATAGAAATAATAATCATGGAAAACAATTTTTACAAAAGAAAATCTATTAGCAAATAATTTCTAGTAACTTAACTATGGTTAAAACACATTTCAAAGCCATAGATATATTATCTTTATATCATTTGTATGGGTTTCATTCATGAACCATTCATAAATAATTTATCAAGGTTTTCAACTTTGCAATCATTGTACTATTTCATATTTCATTTCCAAATATATCAATCATTTCATATTCCTTAATTCCAAACCATTTCATCATTTCAAAAAATCATAGGCTTTGATTATATTAAAACAAATATGTTCCACAAACCCTTCATTTTCAATGAAATAACTCACGTAAACCATTTAAATCATCATATCATTTGTTTAAGAACAAATTTCATAATCATATATGAAAGGAAGGTTTTCAAAATGCATGTCTTTAGAGTTCTTAGAGTTTTAACATATAAAGGAAGTAAAAATACAAATAAAACACAATTAATCAACAAAAAATAAAAATAATGATTTTAAAACATAGAAATAGTTGAAGAAACATAAAAACATGTTAAAATACACATTATCTACTCACCCTTGGAAACCAATAAAACTTATACTCTCTATCTATCATTTAAGATGGCTCATCTAAAATGATTTAAAGTTAGTAAAGAGCTATTAGAAGATTTTAAGAAGAAAAATAGAATTTACTAGAGTTTAAGGAGTCCTACCTCTTCTAAGATAACCTCAATAGCTAAAATTCTATCTATCCTCAAAGCATTCCTAAAGAAACATCCTTCCTTTCTCTTCAATGTGATAGCCACCACTTATTTTTAGAGAAACTACAAAAGTTATTTCTTTTTCACACAAGATGTGAATACTAGTATGTTATTCACTACTATTGAATTGTGATTCTATGTTGGTGGATCAATAATGGTAGAAGGCAAAATTGACATCCATATTAATGTGGTAGCATTTTTGAAATTATTAAGACTAATAAGATAACAATTAGCAAATATAATTGATGTTTCTTTTGATGTTGTGCCATTTTAAAATTTTGCAAAAATTAAGATGATAATTTTTTACTTAATCAATGTCATAAGATATGACATTTGAAAGATATTAGGAAAATAAGAAAACTTAAAACATCAATTTAGATATGGTGACATTTTTGCATTTGTAAGGAAACTTAAGATGATGGTTTTTTACTTAACTAACTTTATAATATATGGCATTTGAAGGTTGGTAAGCAAATAAAGAAACTTAAGATGTCAATTTTAGGATTAAATAATGTTTATTTGGACACAATGTCATTTTTAAAAGTATAAGGAAACTTAAAACATCAATTTTTTACTTAAAAGATGTTATAATCTATGGCATTTAAAGATTGCTAAAAGAATGAGGAAACTTCAGACATCATTTTTATAATTAATTAACATCTATTTAAATACAATGATATTTTTGGAATTATTAAAAGACTTAAGACATTAGTTTTTTATGTAATTGACATTAAAGTGTATGGCATTTAAATGTTACTAGGAAAACAAGAAACTTAAATGTTGGTTCTAAAAATAATCAATGTTTATTTGGATGTTGTGGCATTTTTAAAATTATTAGAAAATATAAGACATCAATTTTTTACATAATGGATGTTAAAATATATGTCATTTAAAGGCTGTTGAGAAAATAAGGAAACTCAAGATGTTGATTTTAAAAATAACTAATATCTAAAGGTATTAAAATCTAGTAAGAATCCTTGACTTATTGATATCATTGCACTATAAATGAAGTGGATCTTATTCTTTTCACTCTTAATACTCTCAACCTTGATCTTATTTATTCTAAATCTTAATCTCCATCTCTGTTTAATTTCCTATGCAAAACTCTAGATGTTCCTCCATCTTCCACCATATGTAAGTGAACTATTAATACTTCTTCAACTAACATTGAGTATTAAGCAAATATCACATTGATTCAAAATATAAATCTTGGACTTTTCCATTTCTATGATTTTTTATGTAGGTTTTTTTAAGATATTTTTATTTATGTTTTCCTTGTATAATTATGAGGTTGTATTTGAGTGTTAGGCATTTATTATTTATTTGATAAAATGTTGTAGTTGAAATTGAAGGTGTTAAACAAAGATAAAAGATGGAGAAAAATACAAGAAGTCAATGAAAACAAACATTTCTCATGATTTTAGGAAGTGCAAAACCCCTTGTTATTTTGCATAGATGGATGAATATCAAAAAATTACATGAAATTGATATAAAACTTGGCCTAAATGAACAACTTAGTGTAAAGTTATGACTTTTCCAAATATTAAACTCAAAATATATATTTTTCATAGAATGTTAAATTTATTTAATTTTGACTATAAACATTCTAGTAGGGAAGCCAAAAATTGATTTAAAAAAATTGGTAAATATTTCATGTCAATCACTTATTAGAAATTAACATATTTAACTTTGCACTAGTTATTGAGTAGTTTATCTTACAAAAAACAATAATTTTTTTTGCTATGGGAACCAATATTATTTTCCTTTTTCATGACAGTCTTGTAACCAACAACATAAAATATTTACTATGGCACTTAATATAACTTTGGTTGTATTTTGATTTGCAATCCTTTAAACACCTATTGTTAATCAACTTTTCTATAGTAGTGATTTTTCTGCTTGGATAGTTGTTAATTGAATAATAAAGCTCCAATTTATAGAGCTTTTTGGACTTTCATGGCAATTTTATAGCTTTCCCAACAAGCATATGCTTGCATGACAAGCATAATTAACTTTTTTAATCTTATTTCTAATTCAAGCATATTCTAAGATGCTCTCTTGATACTCATTATAATTAAATTAATCGTCCTCTTTTATTAACTAAATTACGTAAATGCCACTAATACTTTATTTTCTCCAAGTAATTCCAAAATAAAAATTTCACCCATTATCACTAATAAATTCTTTTATCATTATAAATAAGTAATTCTACTATACTATAACATCTCTAAATTACCTATTAACAATGGAACCATTACATTTTTTCCCTTATAAGGAAATTCTCCCTTAAATTTCCAAAAATAAGTCATTAACCTTTGTTGTTGAATATGTGAGGATGTAACTCCCTTACTTATTAACGCCTTATTCTTCATTTATTAGATAATCATTACAACTAATTTGCCATCTACTCCAAACTACTCGGAATATCTCAAAATTGTGTATTTCATACACATGAGCAAAAGTCATATATTTATACAAAAGTTCAACTTTACATCCATCATTTACAAAATTAACAACTATACAATCAATATTTTTTTTTTTTACAACTTCAAAATCTCATTGTCCTTTATCATGAGAGCATTTGGAAGCATCACCTGGAATGGTTAGTAACAATACAGAAAAACATGAGAAACAAGTTTCCCAGTAGCTAGCTATTGCCATAAAAACATATCAAGCCATTCCAGATCCTTAAGCAAATAAATCATACGTTTCGAAATCAAATAATCATTTACCATCATATTCATTGCCATACCATTGTAAGAAATATGCGCAGCACACAGCAATCATCAAGCCCATTTAAGGACTTATCTCAATATCTAGATGGCCATCTCAAACAATCGTACCTAGGCCTCACACAGCATCACGCTATCTTCCCGGGGTGAATTCGAGCCCAAAGGCCTAACACAGTATCACACTGTCTTCCCGAGTTATCTGGCCATAGGTACCGCACACAGCAATTGCACTATTATCCCCGCGGAACTCGAGCCATAGGCCAAACACAGTATTATACTGTCTTCCCGGGTTGTGCCACAACAATTGCATACACATTCCATACAATGGCATAAAATACAGAAAATCATGTAAATAGAAAACAACTTAAGGATAAAGCTAACTACCTTTCACAAACTTCCAATGTGATGTTCCCTTTGCTCTCACTTAAAAACTCCTTTATACTTCTTCTTGCCTTTGCAAGTTGTCACTCTTTAGTCTATACAAATACACATCATAGTTTATATTAGAACATTATCACTTCCCTAATCCTCATGTATTCTTTACTTTCCTCACTTAAATAAATGCATACTTAGATGCTCTATATCTTGTTTTCAAGCCTTGAAATGACACATATGAACATTAGAAAAGGATCCAAAGGCAAAACCATGCAAATCCTGAAGAAATCAAGCCAAAAAGTTCACTTGACAAAGAACACGGGGGTCCCAAACCCCGTGTTCAGGGCCGTGTTTGTCACTGGATGGATTCGAGGCTTCACCAACTCATTCAGAGAAGAACATGGGGGTGAACACGGGACGTGTTCTACCCCGTGTACATTACTGCCCATCAGTCCTGAGATAAACACGGGGGAGTGTTGTACCCCGTGTAGTACACTGATCAGCTTCGACGAGGAACATGGGGTACAACACGGGCCGTGTTCTACCCCGTGTACCTTGCTGATCCTCCGAAAACACATTAAACAGCTAAAACTCCTTTCTTCCTTCTTTTTCATATTCATGGTTTTGGCTTCTCAAAAGGGAAAATGCACACAAACACTTTTATAATTCAAAGTTTCATCTTTCATAGGCTTTGTAATCCATAAAAATTATTCTAACTCCATCAACTTAGTCAAGTTCCAAACATATCATGCCAACTCTACACATGCACCATTATACCTCTAAAACCCAAGTGTGTACATCATGTTTCTTATTATTTTTACACCAAACCAAAGCCATAGATTAACATAACAATATACAAAACACCATTAAATATATTCCAATCATCCTAAACTCCATGTTCAATCACCCTTAACCACACCAACCTCAAGATTTCAAGAAAACAAGGAGAGTACATTAAAGAGCTCTTAGAGGAGAACATTTTTACCTCTTAGTGCAACTTGAAAATCCTCACTTGGAGTTCCCTAAACTTAATCAAACTTGAGCTTTTCTTCACTCTAAGCACACCAATAGATAGAGCTTGATGAGAAGAGCAACTTTCCCTTCTACACCTTAGCTTGAATCTTAGTATTTTTAGGTGAAAAAGTTAAGAAAAAATTTCTCTCTCTTCTCTCTCTCTCACACGTCCAAGCTTGCTTTCATGGAGAATTTTTTGCAGCTTTGGGAAAAAGGAGAGGAGGGTAGGGTTTGCATGAAGCTTCTAGGGGTATTTTGGTCATTTTTGAGATTTCCAAGGGTATTTTAGTCCTTTTTCACCAATTAGTAAGGCTATTCTTGCCATTATTTTTCTAACAATGACACTTGTCATGAATCTATTGGTCACACTAATTAAAATCACATATTGCACCCCAAAATCTTAGTTATTTGTATTAAATCCCAAATCCTTAATTATTTACACTTTAACCACACTTAATTTTGCACTTTTGCAAATTAGTCCATAGGGTTTCTGTCTGTTTAAAATTCCTTACACTGTCAGACTTAGACAACTTCCCTTTTTAGGGTTTTCTAACCTCCTCTGATCATTCATACTATTTAGGGAAATTAATTCTTTCCCTACTATCCTTTTTCCCTCAAAATTTCGTTTACCTTACGCTTAAGTTCCTTCGACTTAAAATTCACCCACCAGACTAATTCAATCATGCTCTTCATTTCTACAACCTTAGAATTTAAAGATTCAAATAATAGAATTAAAAATTCAGGACATTACAGAGGATATCTAGCATGCATGATATCTTCGAATTCCCATGTTGCTTTCTCACTAGCATGGTTTTTCCATAGCAACTTTACTAAAGTTATTTCCCTAGAGCAAAGTTTGTTAACTTCCTATTTATGATGGCTACTGGTTTCTCTTCATAGGAAAAACCTTTTTCTAATTGGATAGATTGTGTTTGCAACATGAATGAAGGATTAGCTAAATGCTTCTTAAGCATAGAAAATGAAACATAAGTTATACATTACCAAGCTCTAGTGCAATTGCTAACTAGTAGGCTACTGTGCCACCTCACTTAAGGATTTTAAATAAACTAAATGTACCTTAGGTTAAGCTTCCTTCTCTTTCCAAATTTCATTACACCCTTTATGGATGAAACTTTGAGAAATACATGATCGCCAATTGCAAATTCTAGATCTCCTTATCGATGATTGACATATGCTTTCTATTTATTCTAGGCTACTAGTAGTCTTTCTCTAATCAAACAAGTTTTATTTATAGATTCTTGAACTAATTTTGGCTTAAAAAGCTTGACTTTGTCAATCTTAAACCAACCAATTAGAGATCTACATGCCTTCCATATAAAGCTTTCAATGGTTCCATTTGAATACTTAATTGGCAGCAATTAGTGTAAATAAACTCTATTAAGGATAAATAATGATCCTAACTTCCTCTACAGTCCAATACATATGCCTACATTATATCTTCTAAGGTTTGGACAGTTTTCTTTTGATTATATGTCTATTTGAGGATGAAAAATGGTGCCAAGTTCAATTCATGTACGTAGAGCTTCTTGAAAAAACTCACTAAAAGTGTGCTATGAATTGTGGCCCTTGGTTGGATATGATGAATACGAGCATCCCATGAAGTATAACAATCTCATCAATGTAGGTTTATGTATATTAAGCAAAGCCATAAGTAGTCTTTATAGGAAGAAAGTGTGTTAATTTAGTCAATCTATCTATAGTCACCTAAATAAAGTTAAATCCTTCAGTTGTACAAGGCAAACCAATCATAAAGTCTATAGTAATTTTTACCCACTACCACTCAGGTATTTCAATGTTCTAGTGCAACCTTATAGGTTTTTTATGTTTAACTTTCACTTATTGACAAACCAAACATTGAGATATGAAGTCAGCTATGTCCTTCTTCATGTTATCCCACTAACACAATTACTTCAAGTCTTGGTACATCTTAGTTAATCTAAGATGAATAATGTAGGATGAGTAATGAGCTTGCTCTAGCATAAGTCTCCTTAAGTCCTTTACATAGGGTAAAAACAATCAATTTCCACTCCAAAGTACTTCATTAACATCCATACTAAAATTACTAGATTTTCCATTCTAGACTTATTCAATCATCTTGCACAATCATGGATCTTCAACTTTGATGTGCTCCAATAAAGAAAAATGAAGTTAGATATGTGCCGAAAACAATCCAAAATCTTTTACTTCAAGTTATACTCAATCCTTATTTAGATCATGAATTTCATTAATTAATGGTCTTCTCACTCTAGCAACATAGGTAAAACTACCAAAGGATTTCTTGTTTAAGGCATTTGCAACTACAATGGCTTTTCTCAAATGATAAAAATTATATAATCATAGTCTTTAAGCATTCCAACCATATTCTTGGTTAAGATCTTTTTGCTCGAATGTGTACCTAAGGCTCTTATAGTTAATATAGGTTTCATAAGTTTCACCATAAAGATAATGTCTCCAAAATTTGAGTACAAACATAACTACTACCATTTTAAAATTATGTGCAAGATAATTCTATTCGTGTCTCTAAAGTTTCCTAGAAGCATATATAATAACTCATCTATGTTGTATTAGGACATACCCAAGTCTAAACTTTAAAGCATTGTAATACATGGTATATCCAACTAAACTTGAAGGCAAAGCTAGTATTGGAGTAATAGTAAAACAAAGTCTTGAGCTTTTAAAAGCTTTCCTTATAAACATCCAACCATTAAAACTTTATATTCTTTAATGTTAACTTTGTTAGATAGGATTGCTATCTTGGAAAAATCTGTAACAAAATGGTAGTAATAACTTGTTAAGCTAAGAAATCTATGAATCTTAAAACAAAAGTTAACCTTGGCCATTGTTGCACTATTTTAACTTTTTTTGGCTCCACCTACATACCATCCTTGAAAATAACAAGTCTTAAGAAAGTTACACTATCTAACCAAAATTTGCACTTAGAAAACTTTGCATATAATTTTTAATCCTTCAAAGTTTGTAAAACAATCCTTAAATGTTATTTATACTTTTCCTTTCCCTTCGAATAAATTAAGATATCATCAATAAACACTTTGATGAACTAATCAAGGAAAGGCTTGAAAATTCTATTCATTAAATCCATAAATGCAACTAGTGCATTTGTTAAACTAAAGGATATCACCAAGAACTCATAATGCCTATATCAAGTTTAGAAAGAATTCTTAGGAACATCCTTTTTCCTAATTCTCAAATGGTGATACCTTAAATGAAGCTCTACCTTAAAAAGATATTAAGCACCTTGCAATTGATCAAATAAATCTCATGCAAAATAAAGAATAGTTATTTTTCATAGTTACCTTGTTCAATTGTTTGTAGTAAATACCTAACCACAATGAACCAACATTTCTTTTTGAGAAAGAGTACAAAAGCACCCTAAGGAAAAGTGGTTAGATAGATAAAACTCTTGTCTAATAGATCTTTCAACTAATTTTTCAACTCTTTCAATTTTGTAGGTGCTATATGATATGGAGGAATGGGTATAGGTTACATGCTTGGAACTAAATTGATGCAAAACTTAATATCTCTTTAGATGTAAACTAGGTAATTGCGTAGAAAAACAACAATAAACTTTTTCACATTTAGAATTCCATCAAAGCTTACCCCTTCTAACTTAACATCTCAAACCATTGCCAAAAAACCATAACAACACTTTTCTCAACAATTTCAATGCACTTACTATAGAAACAAAATTATATGGTGCCAAACTTTGAATACCCTAAACTAGGAAGGATGGTTCTCTTAGAAGTTTAAACTTAACCAACTTCAAATGGTAGTCAAGAACAGCATGATAGGTGGCTAAATAATCCATGCCTAGAATCACCATTACTATAGAATTATGATCATACGTTGATCAATAGACATTGGTTATAAGATGCACCAATGTCTATATAAATGTGGTGGCATTTTTTAAATAATCAAGATAAATAAGATGATAGTTTAAAACAAATTGGCATCTATAGTTAATCGATGGTATTTTTTGAAATTTAAATGAAAACTTAAGAAGCAACTAACTTAGGAAACTATCACCCAAAAGGCACTTAATAGAAAACACAAGAAAAAGATGAATTAGGTTTTTAAAAACTTTCATGACCTTTAGAACCTTTTATGAAAAAATTTTGATTTTGGGAAGCTATAAGTATTCTTTTAATTCAAACAATTCCAATAGAGTTTTATAAAGATACTTGTATTCAAGATATGGTAATTTAGAAAATAAGTGCAAATTAATTCATTCAACTATGCATAAACAAATTATCGTGAAACACATCCAAGATAATTTAATAAGGAGGTTTGCATATAACATATAATAATTTAATGAACTTATGCAAAGTAAATCTTTTAATTATACATAAATAAATCATTAAGAAATAAATCCATGATAATTTAATAAAAAAGTTTGCACATAACATATAATAATTGAATGCGCTTGTGCAAAGCAATTCATTCAACTAAGCATAGATAAAAATCAAAAAGCACATACATAGATAAATATCTCTTTCAACTATATAATCATTCAAACAACAAGATTATAGCATAATACATTTAACAAATATCATCAATAAAAATTGAGTATGTAATTTTTAGCAAGAAGAACAGAGTATAGTGTAGAAAAATAAAGAGATAGAGAGATCAAACATAAGAATTTATGATAATTCTCTCTTGAATATTCTCTGCAAGGTGTACATCTACTCTTCAAGTTTCCTAAGCTTGTATTTTAATCCACTATCCCTTCAAGTTTCAACTACCACTTCAAGAAGCCTTACAATGCTCTCACTTTTTTTTTATGCCAATTTTCTTTTTACAAGAGATAGCTTACCCTTTTTAAGATTTTCTAATGGATATCTCACCCTTTATAATTAAAATTTGATTTAAGATGAAATACAACTCATATAACCTCTTTCATAAAGTGAATGAAAGAAATAAAGCTCCTAGAATTGAAAAATTTTATAAAGAAAAGCTTAAATCATGATTTAGATGAAGAAAGAGGATAATAATGTTAAAAGATAAAGTTCAAGCTTTCTCTATGTTGTATTCAATGTTTGTTAGTTAATAAAAGAAGTTCATGTGGTATCATAGCCATATATGACACTTAAGAATGAAAACTAACCATTTATAGCTATTATTTGCACATCAAAATAATTGAAATCAATTTTGCAATCAATTCTGATGAAATTTTTGGCTTCTACCTGACCAAAATCAATTTTCCAATTGATTCTTAAAGATAGAATTGAAAACTTAACTTTAAAAGGTCATGACTACTTCATTTTAAGTTTATTTCAAGAAAACAATCTATTTTGAAGAGGAACTTAAGTCTACTTTCAAATGAAACTAATATCATTCTCATATCATATGTAACTTTTAAGATATGATTACAATAATGAGTAAAGGTAAAAAATAATGGATTGTAAAAATTTAATTTTGAAACTCAACTTGTAAAATTTATAACCTTTTCATATATCAGTCATTTTAAGCAAATGGCTAGTCCATCGAAAGCTTTTTTGAGTATATTTTGATATGAAGAAAGTTTAATAATAAAATCACAAATATTTTGCAAGATATGATAAAAAAAATGACTAAAGTTAAAATTGAAAAGATCATAGCCTCATATCTCATTAGCTATTTTATAAAAAAAATGATTAAAAGCTATCTTTTAAAGATATTTTGATCAAGCTAAGATTTTAAACATTATATTTGAGCTCCATATCATGAAAAACTTCATTTTACAAAAAAGTTTAAACCTAAAGTGAAAAATTATATTGATGAAATCCTTAGACTTTTCTAGATGCTTCTAAGCTTTCCAAACTTTAATGATCCCATCATTCAATACTTGGATCACATTTTCTTTCTTTATTTTTTTCCTTGTTCATTCTTAAGTTAAGCTTGACAAGATTATTCATTACTTTACTTCAATGCTTATTCTTCTTCCTTTTGGACTTTCCTCTATAATAAACATAAACTTTACAAGCCAATTGATTAGTGTAATGTCCTAAATTTTTAATTCTATTATTTGAATCTCTAAATTCTGAGGCTGTAGAAATGAAGAGTACGTTTGAATTAGCTTGGTGGGTGAATCTTAAGTTAAAAGGAATTAAGTGTAAGTGTAATCGAAATTTTTAAAGAAAAAGGATAGTAGGAAAAGAATTAATTTTCCTAAACAATATAGATGATCAAAGAAGGTTAGAAAATCCTAAAAAGGGGAGTTGTCTAAGTCTAACAGTGTAAGGAATTTTAAACAGATAGAAATCCTATGGACTAAATTGCAAAAGTGCAAAATCGGGTGTGGTTAAAGTGTGAATAACCAAGAATTTGGGATCTAATATGAATAATCAAGAATTTAGGGTGTAGTATGTAATTCCATAAAGTGTGACCAATAGACACATGACAAGTGTCATTATTAAAGAAAAATGGCAATAATAGCCTTACTAATTGATGAAAAAGGACTAAAATACCCTTAAAATTTTCAAAAATGACCAAAATACCCTTAAAGCTTCATGAAAACTCTTCTTCCTTCTCCTTTCTTCTCCAAGCCGTAGACCACCTCTATGAAAGCACAAAAAATGTGCAAGAGAGAGAAGGAAGAGAGAGAAAATTTCTTTTGGCTTTTTCACCTAAAAATAATGAGAATTAGGCTTAAGTGTAGAAGACAAAGTTGCTCCTCTCATCAAGCTCTATCTATTGGTGTATCTAGATTGAAGAAACCTCAAGTTTGGTGAGGTCTAAGTGAGGATTTTCAAGTTACACTAAGAGGTAAAAATGTTCTCCTCTAAAAGCTCTTTAAGGTATTCTTTTTAGTTTTTTGAAATTTTGATGTTGGTGTGGTCAAAGGTTGTTGACCATGGAGTTTTGAATAATTTAAGCATGTTTAATGATGTTTTGGATGTTATTATGTTGGTCTATGGCTTTGGTTTAGTGTAAAAACAACAAGAAATCATGATGTACACACTAGGGTTCTAGAGGCATAATGGTGCATGTATGGATTTGGCATAATTTGTTTGGAATTTGGCTAAATGGATGAAATTATAATGATTCTTATGAATTATAAAGCCAATAGAAGATGAAATTTTGAATTATGAAAGTGTGTGTGAAACTTCCCTTTTGAGAAGCCAAAACCGTGAATATGGAAAAAGAGGGAAGGAGATTTAGCCATTTAAATTGTGTTTTTGGAAGATTAGAATAATGTATTACAATGAAATTTAGGAGGTATTGGAATGTACATTAAAATTTGGGTACTTCCTTCATGGTTTAGTGTATGTGAAGGAAGTGAAGAATGCGTGAAGTTTAAGAAAAATGATGATGTTCTAATAAGAACTATGATGTGTATTTATATAGACTAAGAAGTGACAAGTTGGAAAGGCAAGAGGAATTGTAAAGAAGTTTTTAAGTGAGGGCAAAGGAAAAATCACTATTGAAAACTTTTAAAAGGTAGCTAGCTTTATCCTTAAGCTCTGTTTTCTATTTACATACTTTTCTATATCTTGTGCCATTGTATGGAATGTGTACAAAATTGCTGTGTGTGGTACCTATGGCTCGAGTACCTCGGGAAGATAGTAAAATGCTGTATGTGAGGCCTATGGCCTAAGTACCCCGGGAAGATAGTAAAATTGCTGTACATGAGGCTTAGGTACAATTATCTATAATGGCCATCTAGATATCTATATGAGTCCTTGAATGGGCTTGATGATTGTTGTGTACAGTGTATGATTCTTATAATGGTATTAGATGACAATGATATGAAATAATGTGTTAAATGATTGATTAATTGGTTTTGGAATGTATATTTTTATTGGCTTAAGGATCTGGAATGACTTGATATGTTTTTCTTGAAATAGCTACCTACTGGGAAACCTTGTTTCTTATGTTTCTATATTGTTACTAACCATTCCAGGTGATGCTTCTAAAGGCCCTTTTGATAAAGGAGAATAATATTTTAAAGTTGTATTAAAAATGTCTATATAGTTTGTGATGCTAGTATATGATGGATATATGTTTTGTAAGTTAAACTTTTTGTATAACTATATGACCCTTGCCTATATTGTATGAAATACATGAATTTGAGGTATTGTAAGCTAGTTTGGAGTAAAAGGCAATTTAGTATGCAATATGTGTGAAATTGGAAATGACCAAATGAATAGTAAATGACTAAATGAACAGTAAATTCGTAGGCAGTAAGAGGAGTATGTTTGCAGGGACTTTTGGTTAAGTTTTGATACTCTAAAAATTATGATAAAATTCAGGAGTGAACTTAATTTATTTAAAATCCTCTGTGACAAAATTCATCTTAAAATAAGCTCCTCTGCTATGTGAATTTATTACACGTTTTGGACTGCCCTGTTACCATCACAGTGCTGAGTACTAATTGTAACTCAGTAATCAGAAGAAGTAAATGAATAAATTTTGATCTGAAAATTTTATGGAAAGTATATAACATGTTAATCAAGTCCTATACCAAATTTGAGATTATTTAGAGTTGATTTACCACTTGAAATAAGGGTTTACTTTTACAGTTGTGAATTCTGGACAGCACTGGGACAGAAACACTTTGCTGTGAGTTTTGAAAGGCCTAATGATGTCTAAATAGTGTCAAATTTTTACAGGAAGAAGTTAACACGTGAAAGGTTCATAGAATTTAATTTCATTATTTTTTGAGTTCTACAAAGTAGTTTTTCATATTTTTGAATCTAGTCCAGAAATTCTAGAAATGAGTAGAAAATTTCTGAAACTCAAAATCTGTAATATTTTATTTTGCAGAATCTTAAATTAGCTTTGAAAAGGCCTAATTGTGCAATAATTATCTATTTAATGAGAATTAAGGTGTTAACAAGTAAGGGAGTTACAATTAGTCCAATCTAATATATCAAGATATTGATATGCATGATTCATATATAAAATATATAACAAATTGGCACAAAAATATGCATAATCATTATATCATATATCTTGATTAATCATACACTTAGTTATACTTGTATAAGATATAACTCTTTTAACATATAACTAAGCATTGCTATTGCAACTATAATATAGTATGTCTATTGAAAATTTAATAGCTCTTTTGTATAAAGACATGTAATACTATTGTAACATTTATTTGTTATTATTAAAACTCAATCATATAAAACTTAAGGCTAATAGAAGATAATATTACATGTTAGTTTTTTTCATTAATTGACATGCAAAGGCATTTAAAAAGTTTCCTTGGGCAATGAAACAACACTAAATTATAATGGAGCAAGTCTAAAATGTTGGTTTTGATTTAATAATTGACGTCTATATTTTAGTTAGTTGACTATGTATTTTAAGTTCACTTTCCATTTAAAAGTGTCTCAGTGATGCTTTAGACTTTATTATTTGACTCTATCCTGTGTTTAGGAGGAGGAATGCAGCAACCCCTATATTTTGTCAAACACCTTTAGAGACATTATAGAATTTGATTATTGCTATTTTATCCATTACTATCACTAAATATGTCAAATAAGATGGAGTGGGAGCTATATTCCTCCTTTTCAAACACAAGCTAACATTGGTAATAGAGGCAAATGTATTTTTTAGATCCATGACTTACTAATATTAAAATTTGATATTTGGCTAAGAGAACTAGCTCCAAGTTTGGCAATGATAGTGGAAGAAAAAGTCCTATTTTTTCCTTTCATAATATTATTGTAATTTTGCATTTGTTAACATAATAATATATATAGAATGAATAAAATTAGAGAGTAAATTTTCTTATATTGATATCTTCTTTCTCGTATTTTTGTATATTCACATTCAATGTGTTGATGTTTGTACCATTGTAAGAAAAAGATGAAAAAGGAACATATAACTTTTCTTAAATTTATGATAATTAATAAAATTGATTAAACATTCTTTGTTAACTTCAAAATTAGCCTCTTTTTTCTTCAAACTTATGAAAATTAATATCTTCTTAAAATGAAATAAACCTCTGATCTTATTTATACAACTTTCAAGCTTTCTCTAGTTTGATTGATCTCCTTAGCTATTTGTAGAACGGTTGTTTCATTTTCTAATAGTTAAAGTAATTTTCCAAAACCTAATATGGTGTACAATTTCATTAAGAATATATGAGAGAAAGGATATATGTTATTAATACAATAAATGTTGTTTATTAAAATTAGATTCCATACAGTTGTGTTTTGTTTATCATAACTAATATCTAACATATAATAAACCTATAATAAATATCTACCAATATAATAAATGATGTTTAAAATTCTATAGTTGAATGACACTTTTTATTTAAAATGTTTTTTTATTGAGAACTAATGTAAAATATCATGTATTACTTATAAATTACATCTAAATACTATTTTCTTTTCTACTTCTCATTTCATTTTAGATTTCACTCTATAGTTTCTCTTTCATTCCATTTTATTTATGTAGCTTAAAAGGATAACACAATGTTGATGTTGCAAGTCACAACTCCTGGATGTAATTATTTGCATGTCTTGCATTATTCATATGAGGATACTACTATCGAGAGATAGTAAGTATATAACTATTTACAAATAAGAAAATTTTATTTACAAGTTTTGCATCATTCATTTAAAGGCATACTTTGTTGAAATTTTCCATAAACATGAGAGTTAGGGGAAAGGACTACTTCATGGATACCATTTTGACATTCACCACCATTTTTCTTCAAAATCATGAGATCAAATGATTAATTGCAATATTATTGTATGATATTTCTAGTTAATGTTGATAATGTTGTTAAAATGATTATTTGTTATTGTATCTATCTTTGTATAAATGTAAAGATGTAGAGGTTGAAAAAAAATAAAAAACAATCAAACCACATTAGTTATTTACTATAAAACTAACATGTCCATAACTAGATGATAACATGTTGTTTATTTGACCAAACTAATGTATAAAGTTATAGCAACCGACACCTTACTCTAATAAATGGAGGCAATAAGCATTTACTAGGGTTATTAAATGGTGGCAATAAGCATTTACTAAGGTTAGCATTTTACAACATTGGATTTTTATAAAAAAAATCTAAAAAGTTTAGTAATCCATTTCAATCATCATGATGGTTTATTTGCACATCATGATAATCCATCAACAATTTGTATGTTTTAATAGTTCATCAATAGTTTACACCTCCTAATGGTTCATCACTGATTTGCTCTTAGCCTATAACTAAGGTTCTTCTTGCCCATTTGAAACAATTATCAAGATAACTCTCCTTGTGGTTCTTAATTGCTTCATTTGTTATAAGCATCTAACTATTCCTATGTTTCAGTGCTAGAATCAATATGCTAATTGTTTTATGTGATGTGTCATACTTTGATATAAATAAAGCAAGCAACATTATTCTTGCATTGAAAAATAAGAACATTCAAACGCTTAAAGCAAATATGAATCAAGCACCTCAAGGTTTGCAAATACAAAATTATGGTGTCAAACTACAAAGTGATGACAAATTATTATGTGAAGAAGTAATATCTCTAGTCTTACTTTGCTCTTGTGTTTTAGTGTAAGAATAAATGCTAATCAGTATAAGAATCAACATGCAAATTATTTTATGTGGTGTGTCATACTATGATACACATAAAGCAAATAACACCATTATTGCACTAAAAAATAGGAGTTTATAGATATAAAATTATGGTTTCAAACTTTGATAAGTTACAAAGTGATGATAATTTGTTATGAGAAGAAGAATCTTTAGTCTTGCATTAGTAGGCTTGAGTACAATACAAGATTTTTGATACTTTTTTTTAATTATAATTTATCATTAATTTACAAATATTTACACTATCCAACTTAGAAGCCTTCAAGTGGTATCCTACTTTGAAAAAAACACAAAGATGATAAAATTTATAAAGAATTATAGTTTGTTACCTAAAATATAACTCAAAAGTCCACCTCAAGTAATAGAAAGGAATTGCAAGAAAGGTATCCCCTTTTTTTGTTTCATTTAAAGTTTATTATTCATCATAAATTATAGTTTCTTATAATTTGCTGGATTATTCAGTCTATTGCTATTTGTATATGTATAATTGCATAAAAATATTTTATCTTATAAAGCTTTTGCATCTATTTCTATTATATCCATTGTAATTTATTAGGTTGTTTATTTAAAGTCTTTTTATATCTATTACTATCAATGTTTGTATTTGTATAAGAAAAATATGATTATTTAATACAAATTTTTTTTTTCATACTACTAATCAATAAAATTCTAAAGTTTTTACTAGAAAAATATTTTTAAACACTATTTTGGTTTACAATGTTGGTTGTTATTAAAAATTGATGTTTAAATCTCTATAGTTGAATGGCATCATTTTACTATGCATATCAATTTTTTACTAGGAATTAATGTTTAATATTAAAATAGTTCAAATCAAAAAGGCATGAGATGAAAATAAAAAAAGGTGATGTCATGATGTCATTTGCAAATTTCATTGTGAAGCTTTTCTAACCATAGAATAATTATTTCTTTACCAAGGTATGCTCACATTCCAACCTTAAGATAATTCTCTTCAATTTTTTTTATTTTGTTTATTTGCACAAATTGTTTTATAGTATTAATCTATTAGCCCATCAATATATCTATACAGTTATGCATTTATTGGAGAAAGGAAAAATAAAAACTTAAGATTCTTAACAATTGTATTTTATTCTTGCAACTTAATCTTTTTTTTTTTAAAGTTATGCTTACATACACAATTGTTTGATTCTTTATTTATATAGTATGTTGAAATATTTGGATGATGCAAATCCTATTTGAGAGTTCTACATGAATAATAAATTAAATATAATCATACAAAATAATATCCATGATAAATTAGAAAGTAATTTTTCTTGAAGCTATGATAAACCTTTCCTTTTTAATTATTGCAACACTTAGATTTTTCATTTGCTTACTTTATTCCTTCGTTGTTTGAAAACACTCTAAACGTATAACATTTAGTAGTGCAAATCATTAGGTATTCTTTAATCTCATATCCAAATTGTATGGAATTAATGTAAAGAAAAAATAAAGGTATTATGTTTGTTATGAATTGCATATATTGAATTTAGGATTATGTACTATAATTTAGATAAAATATATATTGCTTTCTATTCAATATGGTTTCGATATTTATTATAAATTTGTATTATTGTTGTTTTGGAGGTTTAGGATGTATTTTAAGTTCAAAGTAGTGCAATAAGAAGCATCACGAGACATTGTGCAAAATGAAAAAGGTATAGGGAACCCTTTTTTCATATAAGAATGTAATACAACTTTGGTTATCAAACACCAAAGTAGTAAATCAAACATTCCATTTCAATTAATAAAATAACCTAACATTTAATTACAATTTTCAACAATAGTTATAGAAATAAAACTAATATTATTAAATGAGAGTAGTTACCTAATAGTGTGATTTAAAATGAACAATGATGATTTATTTGTTAATTATTTCTTTTCTATGATGATTTTTTAACCAACATTTTAAAATATTTACAATATTGCTCAATAAAATGAAAAAAGAAATTGATGTCTAATCCTCTAAAAAACTAACATGGATCTATTATTCTATAGTAGTGCACATTAAAGTCTATTATATGTAATATAATCAAATTGGTCATTATCTTCTTATCAGCCATAACTATCTCACAAGACTTGTATACATACTCAACAAGTATATGCTATTTAACAAGTGTAGCAGCAAAGAAACACTAGTCTAATAATACTAAATTTCTACCAAAACCAAAAGCAAACAATAGGGATAAATAGGAATGCATAGATCCAAGGTTAAAAAACAAGCGTGCATTGTGAGCACAAATTGGAAGTATACCTATCATAACAGCATTAGATGCCTGAGTATCTTGTAAGGTCAAAGTAAGACATATCCTTAAGCTCTACCTTATTAATCTTGAGTTCTATTTCTAGTTCTTCTACTCCTATTACCTCTATTGATCTAAGCTAGAACTTGTCTCATTGCCTAAACTATTACAAGTGCTAATAGTAATGCCATATGCACTAATACCTAACTAGAACCTTTTACCAATTAAGGACAATCCCTCTTCAAATAACTAACTTAACCATAATGAAAATAATCATCTATCTACTAGTGACATTATTCAAAGTGGAGCTTCCCACAAATCTAAAATAGGGCTCTTATTTTGTTGAATTACTTAGAACTTAGTTAGTTCACTTGTCCCATTGGTTGTACTTTGATTTTTGTGTACTAACTAAGGATTGTCTAATAGATCCTAAGTCTAATTATAGAATCGTTTGTTATGTTTAAGGTTTGTCCTTTATTTTCACTGCCTTGTCCACTACAACCACCCTTAATCTTTGCCTTTTTTGGCTTTTCCTGCATTATTCATCCCTTTATTTTTCTTATCTTTCGTATTATTTCACAATCTACTGCAACTAAATAAGAAGAAAAAGTCCTCATATGTGGTGCCATAACATGATGCAAGGGCCTCAGTAATCCATCTATGAACCTTTCAATTCTCATTCTTTCTATAAGATCCAAGTGTAGAAATAATAAGAAAGTTACAAGAGATGAATGTCACACTCCATCACTATTATACTCTATCACTGTCATACTAAAGAGTTGCTTCAATGTTTCAAATTTTCTAGCATTTACCCTTCTTACACTTTCTAAAAGGAACCTTTTCATAAAAGATTCACTAAACTCTAGCTAGGTTGCATTTAAGAACCTTAAGGCCTTCCTCTTATCTAAGTATCAAAGTAAGTTTTGGCCATATCAATTTTAAATTTTATTAAACTCTAATGATCTTTGTAAGGAGAAACCAAGTGCTCTACAAATCCTACCAATATCATCAAGGACCTATTAAACATTTTGACCACTAGCTGGTGGTTGTTTTCCAACTTGAGTTTCATTACCTTAAGGGCCCCTATAAATATGGATACTGCCTTCTCGCCTACATTAACTTGCAATAAATCTAACTAAGTTCCCTCCAAAGTCCTTATAGGTTAATTGATAATTCATTTATAGTAGGAATTGGCATTGCATTTTTCCTATAGTCTTTATTTCTATTAATTCTTCTACATTCCTTATGTCCATAAGGTCTAGGATGGCTGCCATTTCTATGAGTAAGAGATTAAGGCATGACAGATGCCTTATTAATTGCTTCATTTCCTTTAACCTAAGTATAAGTCCTAATTGGCATCTCCACCTAAACCATATTAAAACATAACAAGAGTTCATAATTCACTAAAAACTCATTTAACCTTGCTTTGAGAATAAATGAATGACAGATAACTTATGATATTTTTAGTAGTGATGCAATCATGAAAATGGTTAGTAACATAATCATAATAGTGACCCTATTGATGAACACTTGCTTTAATAACCAGTGCAAAACCTATGCTCTAATACTAACTTTCACATGACTAAAACTAAGGATTGTGATCGATGTATGACTTCAAAGAATACATATATAAACTAGGCCATGCAAGCCTCTTTCTTAGATAATCAACCCTTATAATATCATAAATTATTATGCCATATATATGCCTATCATCACATAAACATTCACACTCCTAATGGTTCCAATATGGACATCACATTTTTATCATCAATACTATATTCACATCATTAGCATATTCATTGGTCCATAATGGACTTCTATTATTCTGTCATCATTTAAATATTACTATAGTAAATCATATTTAAGCAAACATAGTCTTTTATAATCAAAGCAAGTTATGATACAACGAAAGCTAGCTTCAACTTGTAGGTTTTAGAGAAATTCTAAGAATGCAAACATATTTTTAATATAAAATAATGAATTTAATTCTTTTGCTTGCACAAATAATATATGCAGCTTACTACTACATAGAACTCCTTTATCTATGATATCAAGGACAATAAACTTAGAACTTCACTCTTATATAAAAAAATAGAAAACACAATAATGAGTGATTAACTTAATGAATAGATAACATATACTCCAATGGAAATAGGACAACTTAAGGCATGAACTTTTTATAGAAATCTAAAAAAATTTATATTAGAGCACATGTAATAAATTACAACAGAAAGGTCATGATTATCAATTCAAAATAAACATAAAATTAAGGAGTTAGATAATACAAAGAAACATACAAATATTTTGATCATAACAATATAAATAAATATGAAAGTTTAACATAAATATGAATTCAAAATATAACACTTACACCTATTGATGCTAAAATAATAATTAAGTGGGAAGTTTCCAACCCATTGAGTATATAACTCATATGGTAAGCTAATCAATCTACCACATCTCACAATGTGGTGTATGAAGTACACAACTTTAGGGTAAACTAACTGACTTACTACATTTCATTTTGATGTGATGTATGGAGTACATAGTGCAAAGGTAAACTAACTAACCTATTATATCTTATTTTGATGTGATGTATAGTGCACATAGCTTAATCATTCATAACCTATCAAGTTGCTAGGTTCCAATCCATATGTTAGTTGACACATCAGGTTAGCAATACCCCTATAAATCGGGACTCCAAGGTGCACCAAGGTTGATGTCATTATCACCACTAGTTACAGTTTCCAACCATTCTCCTTCCAAAAACAAGTTTATTAAACAATAGAAACAATAATCAAAGAAAATAATTTTATAAAAGATAATAGTTTGGTAAATATTTTCAAATAACTTAGCCATGGTTAAAATACATTTCAAAGCCATAAACTTTCCATCTTTATACCACTTGTGTAAGTTTCATCTATGAATTACGCATAAATAATTTATCAAAATTTCTAACTTTACAATCATCAAACCAGTTCATATTTCATTTCCAAACCTATTAATCATTTCATATTCTTGAAGTCCAAAGCATTTCATCATTTGGCAAAATCGTGGGCTTTCAATGTATTAAAACAAGCATGTTACATAAGCCTTTCATTTTTAGTAAGACAACCCACATAATCCATTTAAATCATTGTATCATCAATTTAATAACGTTTCTCATAACCATAACTTAAAGGAAGGTTTTTAAAATACTTGTTTCAAGAGTATCTAGAGGTTTAACATATAAAGGAAGTAAAAAAAGAATAAAATATAATAAATTAATAAATAATGAAAACATTGATTTGAAAACATAGAAATAGTTGAAAAACATAAAAACATGTTAGAATATACATTCTCCACTCATCATTGGAAACTAACAAAACTTCTATTCTCTATCTAATATCCAAGATACATCATCCAAAATAATTTAAAGTTAATAGAAAGCCATTAGAAAATTTTGAGAAGATAAATAGAATTTATTAGAGTTTAAGGAGTTTTACCTCTTGTAAGATAACCTTAATAGCTAAAATTCTATCAATCCTAAAAAGACTCCTCAAGAAACTTCCTTACTTTCTCCTTTATATGATACCTACCATTCAATCTTAGATAAATTACATGAATTATTTCTCTCTCACAAAATATAAATAGTAGAACATTATTTCTCCTCTTAGATGGTTGTTAATTGAACAATAAAGCTCCTATTTATAGAGCTTTTCAAGTTTTCACAATGTCTATTGCTTGCACAACAAATATATAGCTTGCTCAGCAAGCAAATGCTTACACCACAAGCTAGTTTGGCTAGCAAGCCATGCAAGAGCAAGCAAATGCTTACACCACAAGCTAGTTTGGCTAGCAAGTACATGCTTGCATGGCAACCATAGCTTGAACAACAAGCACTATTAAACTATTTTTTAATCTTATTTCTAATCCAAGCATATTCTAATATGCTTTCTTAATGCCTATTATAATTAACTTAATCATTCTCTTTTATTAACTAAACTACCTAAATGTCAATAACACTCAAATTTCTCCAAGTAAGTCCAAAATAAACTTTTCACCCACTATTACTAATAAATTCTTCTATCATCATAAATGAGTAATTCTACTATAATATAGCATATCTAAATTACCTATTAACAACAGACCATTACATGATGAATGTTCCCCAAATTACCTTTAGTAAACCTTAAAATTTGTAAAATTCCTTTATTGGTTTCAAATACCTAAAATCCCTACATTTTTCCCTTTTTTCCTTCTACCAACCTAATTACTCCTCCGACATCTTTGTTTCAACTCAAAACTCCAATTTCTTCAAGATTAACCAAGATCATCAATACATTCAAGAGGATTTCCATATTTTTCAAGCAACTCTAGGTAATTTCTCCTAATTTTGAGCATAATAATGATGATGGTATGAAAAATAGGTTAGAAATTTAAATTATCAATTCTAGACTAAAATCATCTTCATTTTAGTTATTGTTAGGAATTACTTATCAATTTCTTCTAGTCCTTTACCATTTCCATGCAAGAATTAATAGGTGGATAATCTACTTGTAAAATAAAGATCAAACTTAGGTGTGTGGGTGATTAGTTAATTTATGTTATAAGCTAATCTCTTAATGATAATAGCTAGAAATGTTGTTATGTGATGCTTGTATAATTGATGATGAGCTATATGTCCTATATACAAATTGGCTTAGGAAGTTTGGTTTTGGGTTTTGTAGTTTTGAGCAAATTTCTAGATTTCCAAAACTTGTACTCTAGTATAGTACTCGAGTTGTTCTTAAAGAAGTCAACTTGAAAGTATCCTACTTGAATACAAGAAGATCTCATAATCTCTATCTTCAAGTATCTGAGTATGATACTAGAATAGAACATTTGCTATTTAAGGCCTTGTAATCAAGTATCATACTTAAATGCCAATGTTTTTTAATTGTCTCTACCTCCAAGTACTCGAGGATAATACTAGAGTATGACCCCTTTACAAGGGAACTATATTCAAGCATCACACTTAAATACCCAGATTGCTCTTACTAAAATGAACTATATGATATGTGTTGAATTAATATGTATAAAGGAAAGTTTTGTTTAGTTATGAGTTAAATTTGTTGATTTAAGAGTTTGAATGAAAAATGTTTAGATTCCTATGATTAAATAATGTGTGATGGAAGAAATATGAAATGTCAAATGATAAATGATGATGATGATGTTGAAATGAGATAATGATAGAGAATATGATGAAATTGAGTTACTGACACAAAATTTGGTTACCTATTTATGAACAAATAAGGTATTTAGAAGGACATGATTGGATTTATGAACAAATAAGGATGACTAAAAGGCACAAGATAGAATATTTACTATTTCTTATGTAAAAATTTGATCATGAATCTTCATATTGCCCAATCCTTGTGAATGTAAGAGTTTGTGAAGCTTAGAAATGAAATGTAGAATGAATATTTAAATATTAATTATGAAATGATTTAACTAAATAAATTATCTGCTTACTAAGATATAGATTCGCTACTTTCCTTTAAAATATTTTACAAATACTCCTGTTGAAGCTTCTCAACCATCACCAACTATTCAGAAGTAAGATTCTCCTTCAATTAATGATTAAAGTAGCCATAGTCTAAATATAACAAATATAAGGATGAAAGTTAGGTTCTATAGTTATTTTGTACAACTAGATCATAACTATTATATGTAAATGGTTTATGTGTTTATAGAATTAAAATTATTAAAAATTAATTAATTTGATTAAAAGCTATGTGACAATAACAAGATAAGTTACATAGGCTTGTGGATGCTAAGAAACGAGATCCATGCCAGTATGGCCGAACAGGTAGTGATAATAATATTGACAAATGATTAACCAAATTAATTATGAAATTAGATAAATAATTCAAAATTATAATTGTTAAAGTTTACAAGATTTCAAGTATATAACTGTAGAGCCTCCAATGGGTATAATGTCTAGCATATACAAGAACTCCCACATAGGTAAGCAAATATTGTGAACTACAAAAATTTATTTAACATTAGAAAAACGTGTACAATTAATCAATTTTCACATTATTCTAATGAATGAAATAGAAATTCCATAATACAACCAATAATTTGTAATAGTAGCATTCCTTACAAATTATGGAATTAATAAGAATAGAACAAAATTACTTAAAAAAAGTAATAACTTTAATAATATGTACACATAATCATAAATCGTATTGCTAAATGATAAATCACTTATCGTCTAGAGTATTCAAAATAAGCATATCCTTATGGATATTTATATCCAAAACTATTTATAGTCACTAAATCAAATTACTATTTTTTATTTGAAAGAAAATTATCCTAAATAAACAAAGTTAGAATTTACTGATGAAAGTTGGATTACTATTAAGTAAAACAGGCTAACATGCATAATTATTATTTCACACATGTGCAATAAATAGTGAAAATCATTACAATATTAGGACTTTATGTGTATCATTACAAACTCTCTTGTAGGTAGAGAATATAACATACTTTAAGCCAATAACTAGCTAAATGGATGAAAAACACAATTCTTTAATAAAAGTAAATCTAACACTTGTAGGTAGAAAGATTACTTTTCTTAAGAGAAACAAAAAATCTAACACTTGTGAACAAATAGATTTTTAATACATAATATCATCAAAAAGCTATATCACACTTTACTAGTTCATAGTATAACCTACCCACTAAGGGGTTCTATTAAAAGAGACAAAATAAGATAACAACAAAAATCCCAAAAAATGCAACAAGAATATCTTGGCTTAATAAATGATCATTGTAGTAACAAATATTTCTTAACACTAAATAAATTCCCATAGGATAGTCCATAACAAATATCACATCAAAAATATTAGATTAACAAATGATCCATTGTGGTGGTAGACATTTATATTACCAATCGACATAATCAAATACCATATCTCAAAAGAATAAGAATGTATTGGTTTAGGAAGTGAGACACTATAATAACAATCATTCACTTTACCAATAAGTTCCTACAAAATAAATAATATCTTATAATTAGTTGTTATTTTTATTTCTATTTTAAACAGACATGTTTCCCAAGAAATAAAATAATTTCAATCATTGCAATTATTATGCAAGCATATATTATTGAGCAATTGATAGTGCTTAATATTGTAGAGTAAAACAAATCAATTGTTCCCACTTAAATCATTTTATGAATGCACTTTGGTATGCAATTTCATAAAGCATACACATAATGAGTTGATCAAAATATTCATATCATTCATATAAATTTTGTATATAAAAATAACAATAAATTACATGAAAATTTTCTTAACTCCACATTAATGGTTGAGTTTAATATTATCATTATATTTGTATTTCATGTTTCATCAAGAAATATATAGGGAAACAAAACAAACGTCACTAGTACATGTAACAATAAATCACAAATGATTTTATATATCATGGAATTAATACAGAATCAAACTCAATTAATAAAAAAAATATAGTTATAGCATACCATCTAATATCTAAAACAAGTATCCTTAAAATGAATTAGCATGCACATCTTAATGTTTAAAATATAGTAGTAACACTACTAAAAGAATTATGTCAAATTAACTTTAAATGATGACTTAATAAATATATCAATTTAACTCAAAAAATAATTTATCTCTTCTGTTAATATACAACATTATATTTCTCAAAGGAAAAAAAATTAGAAAATACATAATTTATTATCTTAAATTCCTTTCATACATAGTTCATATAAACTTTAGATAAATTGTCACTAATATATTTTGGAAAAAAATCCTTTATATTAAAAGAGAGATAAAATAAATTTCATATTTCAAAGTAGTCTATCTCTACTAAGGAATAAAATGCCATAAAAAATTTTAAATCTTGATGTATTTCAACTTGCCCTCAAACAATATTGCACAAAAAGAAAATTAAATATAATTCACAACTAATTTATATGTAAATTTTAATTATGTTTGCTCCTCAAAACTAAGAGAATATGGCAGTAAAAAATAGTCTACGAAAAGAGAACTTTATCAATAGGTTGCAATCACTTGACTTTATTTTTTCAAAAATCATTAAAATTTTACTTTACAGGAAAAATAATTTTAAATAATTATTAGAAACCCGAAAACGTTGGTTCTAAAGACCAAAAGATTCCCTTCCACCGTGTCGCATATTTTAGTTGTCCTCAATGGCTTAATGTTTCTATGATTCACTCGTCACATTTGTTCTGTTGCTTGTGGCTCATTTGAGGTATCTTTGCTTATGTTGTTAGTGCTGTGCTCACTTTCTATTACAATAAGAGCCAAAGATTCCAAATGTTGAGAAAATAAAGTATTTGAATGCAACTCATTGAAATAGATAAATCACCTGTTCATATAATTCTATTTTTCGAAATAAATGCTCTCAGGTTTCTGGCAACATGTTTTTGTTTGCCACAGAATTTAAAACATGTTTCTCAGATACACCTCGGAAAATTAAATTTCCTCATCATTCTATTCTTCAAAAGCAAAAGCTATTTTTAATCAATAAATGCTCTTAAATTTAACAAGGCAATACCAAATTTCAAGCATTCATTCTCTCATAAGAACAACGCAACTTCACTTTAAACTATTGCAGAAATGTCATGAAATATAATAAAAACATAGCATAGTCTCCTCTGTCTTGTCATTTAAGAAGACTTCATAAAACAGACTTCCACATAATTGTCATTCAAATAAGCAACCTATTTAGTCCAACTTCTCCCGCTTCACATTGAATTTGAATTTGGCTGTGAAATGCTGCAGAAATATTAAAGAAGCAATAGGCAAATCATCAACTTCAAATTCTTCAGAATTTCTCTTCAAAGGAGTAACAAGATTGTTACAGCGCAATTCAACTGTATTCTCATATTAGACAGAAAATGTCTCATTCCCCTGAATATAAAAAAAATAGCTTAGGAAAAATAAGTCAATAAGATGTCAAGAAATTTAACCAGAATGAAAGAATCAATAAAGAAAATTTTCAAAACATGCATAATTCAGAAATGAAATGGAATAGTTTACATAAGAAACGAACATCGGCATCAACAGATTCTTTGTTAATTAACAACATCTCCACCCTCAATAAATAAGAAAAATGATTTCAAAAATATATAATAGTAAAACAGTACTTAAAAATTCAGAAAAAAATATTTAAATTAGGATTGTATAATAAAAGTACCTTCTCCCCATCGTATAACTTAATAAAATCTGAAATTAAGCTCTCATCATTGGTCAGTTTAACAACAGTACAACTCTGCCACACCTTGTTGATGTTGTTTTGTGCAATATCAACCTTGAAGAGAGAAGTCTTCAGCAAGAAGGCTTCTTCTATTTCAAATGGATAATAAGCAGAGTCACCTTCCTGGAAGAATAATTTAAAAATTAAAGTTCTAACAAGAGAATTTCAAATGTAAAAACTAACAATTCATTCAAAAAGATACCTTCATAAGTTTGTCTCTAATATCAGAAGCAATGACCTCACATAAAAACACAACAAATGATATCTTGGATTTTGAGTTTTTAACCAACGCCTGAATTCCAAACCTGTTAAAGGTGAATATATTAGAATAATTAACAAAAATAAATTCCAAAAGAAGGCATATTTGATAGTTACAAATCACTCATGTAATTTATAATTTGCACAAACTTACATTGGAATTATCATTGTAGTAGGCAACCACGTATATAACAATTTGTCCTCCCATCTTCCCCATTGAATTTCTTCTTGCATGAAGTACATGCATCATAAAATCACGGTTGATCAGTTTGCATTATCTAAACAGTTCACAAGGTAATGGACTTACCAACCTACACAGTTTTATCATATCAAATTGTAAATAATACATCACTTATTTGTTTAAAAATACAAAAATGTTAAAGAAAATGTACAAAAATAGTGATATGTAATATGACCTCAGTTGAAGCAGCAATCTCACTGATGGTTTTCCGAGGGGTCAAGTATAAGAAGTCCTCACGCAGGTTATAGGAAGAATCTGTGGACACTTGAATATACCTTTGGGTAAGGGAATCATCAGAGAGATTTATGCTAACAAAGATAGAATTAAATTAAACTAATATGTATATTGACGTAACAAAATGATATTAATATATTGAAGACTAATACAAAAATTATAAATGAAACTAAAACTTTCTGTAGATCTTCACATTCCGCTATGTTAGGGATGAATAATATCTTCAACACTTGCAATGACTTCGTGACAGTTACAGAAGTTGAAAAATCTAGACATTAGTATAAAATGAATATCTCTAATAGTATACTTAAAAGTTTATAAATATTTTAGGGGTTCAAGTTACTGCCAAAGGTTTCCATCTGAAATAATTGGAAGACCATAACATTAAAGGACAACTTTTTATTGTTATTATCATTCATGGATTGAGATACAAACTCAGCATAGGGACCCCAAAGGAGTAATTTCAATTGGTTGCCTCTAACAATAAGGGCATTAATAAAACACAAGCAAAGGAAAAAACATTTAAAATTAGAAAAATAAAAATACAAAAAAATAAAAAGAGAGAGATTTGAAGAGAATAATGTGCTAAACTCAGTGTCAATAGCCACAAGTTCAATCCTCTTGTTGGTATCCACATTGTTTGTGTATTCATTAAAATCATTTATGTAGTTGATCACTGACGTGATCCCGCAAGTGCACGGGTTTAGTCGAGTTATAGTATAAAAGATATCGTCTCCACAGGGATTGAATGTTGAATACTAACTGAATTTCGAGGTAAATTATCTAGGTGTACCGATTGATATTGTGAATTAAAGGTAAAATGCAAAATAGAGTTTAGTTATCAAAAAGATTTAATTCAAACGAGATGAAAGCGTACTCAGCTTTAGGGTTCCCTTGTACATTTCATTATGGAATGAAGATAACCCTCTAACTTGGTTTACTATTAATTTAGATTGCTCGATTACCAAAAATAAGCTATACCTCATTGCAAGGCTACTAGCTACTAACCAAAAGATTAAGTGCCCAGAATTTCTCTAGTAATCACTCATCTAGGTTTCATTAACATTGTTTTAGAATCCATTCTTAGACATTTCATCCTGTGCAAAAGAAACCAATTAGCTTAATTCCTAAGTCTAATTGATATTCCCAATGATCATGCAAGGTCCGATTAATTAATTGGTCATTCTAACCTAAAATTAACTAATCTATCACACAAATCTAATATTCCAGAAGTATTGGTTTGTTCAAGTACAAAACAACATAATCAAATCATTAATCAACAGTAAATCAAGCTAGATTATATAACAATCAAATCCATAAATCCATGAACAAGTTTACCCCAGCTGAGCACTAGGGTTTAGTGTGAAGTCATTACACAACTAGCAGAAAATAGAGAGGGAATTCAAACAAGTCATGAAGCTCTACAAATTCCTTACTTGAATCTTCAATCCTTTGCTCGAATCCAATGTTAGCAATTACCCTTGGTGACTTTGGGTCTCTCCTAGGGTTTCCATTGATGGCTCCCCTTTCTAATTTTTTCGGTCCTCCTCCCCCTTCACTTTTTTTTCGCATAAAAACTTATATGGGTAATGTACACGGGGTATGACACGGCCCGTGTTGTACCCCGTATTTCTCTGCAAAGTTTGATCAGCATGATACACGGGGTATGACACTCCCCGTGTTTCTTACGAAGTGTCAGGTAGTATGGTACACGGGGTATGACACGGCCCGTGTTGTACCCCGTGTTCTTTTGCCAACAGCTCAGTGAAGCTTCGAAGCAATCCAGAAATATACAAGGCCTTCCACACGGGGTTCCCATACCCCATGTTCTTTGTCAGGTGAGCAACTTTGCTTCGATTCTCCACAATTTGTACGGTTTTGACTCCACATCCTTTTCTAATGCTCAAATGTGTTACTTCAAAACCTGAAAATAAAATATTGAGCATTTAAGTATCCTTTTTCAATTAATTTGCACAAGATACTAAGTAAATGAGTGATGAAACACAAAATTTAAGTGCAATTGTGCTTTTATCAATTTCCCCCACACTTGAATCTTGCTCGTCCTCGAGTAAGGAAGTAAGAGAACAAAAATCTACTCCAATATTCTTCTTCTTCTCTTTTTTTTTATATATATAAAATTAGTCAGGCAATCATTCAACAAATCAAAAATTAGGATCAAGTCATGCCAAGCAACTAAATGAAAATAAAGCAACTAAATAAGTCAATCCTCAGCATAAAAGTAAAAGAGAATAGCCTCCAGGTAAAGTGTTTACTCAAACTCTCAAGATAAGGCTTGTGTATACTCTCAAATCAATCAGCTCAGGACTTAATGTTACCATATGCTTGCAAAAACTCTAATCTCCACTGCTATATTGTAAAATGCATGCAAATCAGAGGACTTTATTAGGGAAAATGGTGAGGATAGAGGAAAGGAAAATCAAGGGATGAAAAGTGATAGAGTTAGAGAAGGGAAAAGACACATTGGTCTTGAGTTTGACCATTGTCGAGTTCCATTGCTCAACTTAGCATATTACCTTGCTTCTATTCCTTGCCTAAACCCCTATTCTTCTTTTTTTTTCATTATTATATAAATTAGCAAACAAAACCTTTTCTTCTTTTTTTTATTTATTTCCCAACAAGCTTTTCTTCCTCTTCTTCTTCCTAATTTATTTATTTAACACTATTTTTAAAAAAAAATTAAAGCTATAAATTAACTTATCTAACTAGCAGCTCTAAGTAAGGACCTCTAAGTGATAGCCAAACTCTTATAATGTGCCTAAGTTCCTTTAAACTCTAAGGTTCAAGTTTACTTGGGCAGTGGCTTAAATGCACATAGGATGGGTTAGGCTAGAAATAAAGGTCCAAGGCTTAAAGTGGCTAACTAGGGGCAAAGCTGAAAATAGTTTAGGGTATATCAAAGAAAAGTATTCAAATAAGAAAAACAAATAAAAAGGGTGAAGAAACATGGCCTCATCATTTTTTACATGTAAAATACATAAAATGTAGCCTCAAAAAGAGCAATTGCAAGTTCTAGAACAAAAAGTCAAGAGTGAGACATAATCCCTTAAGAAGATAAAAATGAGCTTCAAATTCTAATGTGAAACTTGCTCAAAAGTCTCAAGTCTCACAAGGATCAATTATGCTTATTTCTTTTAGCTTTAAGCTTTAGATTTTCTTTATTAAGTTACTAGTTAATCATTAAAGGAGTAAAGCATGAACAAATCACTTTAATCAAAAGATTGCCCTAATGATTTTTTTTTAAAAAAATTTTACATATCATTGAATTTAGAGTAAATTTCAGTATTCTAAATCAATCAAGAAGATTCAGGTGCAAAACATTCTAAACGCTACTCCCCTACACTTAAAATTGGACATTGTCCTTAATGTACAAATAAGGTAAATGGAAAAGAGATAGAGAATAGATGGGGGACTAAAATTTCCCTGACAAGTGGAGCATTGTTGTCCATTACAGATCATGACGTTAGGGGGATCCACAGGTAGAGACAGATTAGAAGAGAGAGAGAGAAGACTGCTAATCTAAAAGAAAGAAGATGCAATACTGGAAAAAAATATGCTGTTAGTTATTACAGACAAAAATATTAAGAGTGCAAGAAAATAAAAGAGAAATAGGTAAATAATAAAAATTAAATGAAAGTGCATAGTCAATATTAGTATAGACCAAGATAAATGTAAATAGAGAGGAGAAATAAGTAAAAAGCAGAATATATAAGTAAAGGAAAAAAAAGCAATCTGAGCTACTGAGCAGGAGGATCTGGATCAGCTGGGGAAGAGGGGTGGAAAAGCTTGAACAGGGGCTCGACCATGCTCTCAATGTGTCGGGATCTCCTGTCCAAGTCATCATAAAGGTCTTTTATCCTCGTCTGACGCTCAGAGATGTGCTGAAGCTCAGCCAGAATCTGCTGCTGACTAGACAATATGTCTCGAAAGTAGGCCTCGGATGAAATTCTGCCCCCCGCAAAAGATGATGGTCCGATATCAGGAGCGGCATCACCATCGCCATCATTTCCTGGAAAATCATGCTCTTCCTTATAGGGTGGCTGCTGCACAGGAAAATAGAAGGTTTTGGCCATTAAAAGCTCGTCCGCCCAGGAACACAGGGTGTGGCACGGCCCGTGTTTCTCTCTGGAAGGCTCATGTTCAAAACTCTTATTCATTGGTTCAGTTAGTAAGGTACACAGGGTAAGACACTCCCCGTGTTCAACACCGTGTATCTTACTGGAATGCCATAAAAAGCATAAATCTTTTGTACTGACCAGACAGTGAGGTACACGGGATATAACACGGCCCGTGTTTTACACCGTGTATCTCATTGGAATGCATTTTGAGCCTTCTGTGCAAGAAAACGAACAACAAACATGCATATATGCCTAATTTATCCCAGAGATAGAGATCAAGTGCAAAAATGAACATCTTAAATCAACAATTAATGACTTA
This sequence comes from Sindora glabra, assembly GCA_020226215.1. Taxonomy (NCBI): domain Eukaryota; kingdom Viridiplantae; phylum Streptophyta; class Magnoliopsida; order Fabales; family Fabaceae; genus Sindora; species Sindora glabra. The sequence goes on along the minus strand of CM035230.1, from coordinate 20,648,887 downwards.
TATGCCTCAAACTACTCAGAAACTCAGAATAAAAATGGAAAAAATGAAGATTAAAAGCAACAAAAATAGAAAAATAAGCTTGGGTTGCCTCCCAAGAAGCGTTTGTTTAAGGTCATAAGTTCGACTCCTGTTTCAATCAATCTGGAGCTGCCGTTATCGGTGGCCCGGCAACATAATATTTCAATCTTTGGCCATTAAGTAGTGGGCTTGCCTCCAAAAATTTTGCATATGTAGCAATCTCCTCACTTTCAACAACTCCATCTGTTACTAGACATGCTTCAAGTGGATCTTGAAGGCACCCTAGGAGAAGGTTTTCTCTCATAACTTTGTCTAACACATCAATCCTGCATATTGAATCTTTACAAACAAGTAATTTAATTGATTTAATCAAATTAAACTCAACTTTTTCATCCCCAATAGATAATGAAAGCCTTCCATTTTTGACATCAATCGAAGCACCAACAGTGCCCAAAAAGGGTCTACCCAAAATGATAGAGATTTGTGTATCCTCCCAAAATGATAGAGATTTGTGTATCCTCTTCCATTTCAAGTAAAACAAAATCAACAGGAATGAAAAACTTACCAACCTTGATAGGTATATCCTCAAGTATACCTATTGGGTATTTCATTGAACGATCTGCTAATTGAAGTGAAACTGTGGTGGGCTTCATTTCTTATATGTTCAATCTCTTTGCAACCGACAGTGGCATGAGGCTCATACTTGCTCCTAAGTCACACAATGCCCGGTCAATAGGAACATTTCCAATCACACAAGGAATGGAGAAGCCGCCTGGGTCCTTTAGCTTAGGAGGTAGTTTATTCTGGATGATGGCACTACATGCCTCTGTTAAAGCTACAGTCTCATGCTCTTCTAGCTTCCTTTTGTTTGAGAGAATGTCCTTCAAGAACATTGCATATGATGGCATTTGTGAAAGAGCATTAGTGAAGGGGATATTGATATACAACTTCTTCAATACTTCCAAGAACTTCCCAAACTGCTTATCAAGTTTAGCCTTTGCTAGTCTTTAAGGATAAGGGATAGGCGGTTTGTATGGTTCTAGAGGGACATACTTTGGCTTTTCAAGTAATTCCCCTTCTTTCACTTCAGCATCATCAGGAATTGGAGCCTTTTTGCCTTCTTTTTGCACTTCCCCCTCAACTATCTCTTCTTCACCTTCTTGAGTGGCATTTGGAACCTTCAATAGTCGCCCACTCCTAAGAGTGATTGCTTTACAATGCTCCCTAGGATTTGATTCAGGTTGAGCAGGGAGTTGACTAAAAGCTCTAGAAGAAAAAGCAGAAGCTTGTTAAGCTATTTGGGTCTCCAACATTTTTCCATGTGTGGCCAATGAGTCAACTTGGGAGGACAGTTGCCTAATGGAATCCTCCATGGCTCTACCATGCTGCCTAAGCTCTTCATTGGTTTTCTCTTGGGAAATGAGAAATTTCTCCAGGAGGCCTTCTAATTTAGCAGTGGAAGAGGGTTGAGCTGGTGGGTTATAGGGTCATTAGTTTTGAGAATCGGGTGGTGGTGGTGGTGGCCTATTGTGAGTGTTTTGAGTGTTGTATGGCTGGTTAGGCTTGTAGGATAGATTTGGGTGGTTCCTCCATGATGGGTTGTAGGTGTTTCCAAAGGGTTCATTTGGATTCTTTTGTCCATACCCACTGTTGTGTACATAATTCACTTGCTTAGTGAAATTCTATCCCAATGTACACTCAGTTGCCATGTGATCTGTCATACCACAAATCTCACAAGGAAGGTCAGTAGCACCTGTTGCATTTACACTATTAACTTGAAATTTATCAAACTTAGCCATAAGTGCATCTACTTTGCTACCTAGACTTCCTAGTGCATCTACCTTAATTGAAAAATGATTAAAAGCGTCCAATTCATACTTACCTAGAGCTTTCCTTGAAGATCCCCTCTCATTTGACCATTGGTAGTGGTTCAAAGCCATATCCTCAATCAAATCATATGATTCATCCAACCTTTTATTCATTAAAGCACCTCCAGCAATAGCATCCACAGTAAGCTTAGTATTGTAGTTCAAACCATTATAGAAAGTATGAAGAACTAGCCATTTCTCTAACCCATGATATGGGCACAACCTCAGAAGTTCCTTATATCTATCCCAAGCATCAAATAGAGATTGCCCTTCTCTTTGAGAGAATGTGGTGATATCATTCCTTAATTGAGCAGTCTTGCTTGGAGGAAAATATCGTGATAGAAAAGCCCTCAGTAGCTCTTCCCATGTTGTGATAGATCCTATTGGTAAATAGTGTAGCCACGCCCTTGCTCTATCCCTCAAGGAGAATGGGAAGAGTCTAAGCTTGATGGCATCTGCTGCTACACCATTTATCTTGATTGTATCACAATACTCTAAGAAAATATGAATATGGAGGTTGGGATCCTCCATTGGTAGTCCACCAAACTGGTTTTGTTGCACCATAGATAAAAGAGCTGGCTTCAATTCGAAGTTGTTAGCCTCAACAGTAGGCCTTCTTATACTAGATTAAAGCCCAGTGGCGTCGGGTGCTACAAATTCTCTAAAAGATCTGTTATCCATGTCTTCAATCACTGGTTCAAGGTCAATTGCCTCTTGGATATGTACTAATTTTTGCTCTCTCCTTCTCCTAAGCAGAGTTCTTTTAATCTCTAGGTCTAAGTCAAGAATTCCTTCAAGACTTCTCCTTCGCATATACAAAAAAAAAATTTTGCAAAAAGAGTAGGTAATACTCGAACAGAACAAAATAAGAAAGAAATACTATATATAGATAAGAAAATCAGAACAAGATGAATCAAGAACTAAAAGAAAATGAATTGCCTAGTCTAATTCACTCAAAAGTTTCTGTTAATATCAACTAGTTGCAATCCCCGGCAACGGCGCCAAAAACTTGACGTGATCCCACAAGTGCACGGGTTTAGTCGAGTTATAGTATAAAAGATATCGTCTCCACAGGGATTGAATGTTGAATACTAACTGAATTTCGAGATAAATTATCTAGGTGTACCAATTGATATTGTGAATTAAAGGTAAAATGCAAAACAGAGCTTAGTTATCAAAAAGATTTAATTCAAACGAGATGAAAGCGTACTTAACTTTAGGGTTCCCTTGTACATTTCATTATGGAATGAAGATAACCCTCTAACTTGGTTTACTATTAATTTAGATTGCTCGATTACCAAAAATAAGCTATACCTCATTGCAAGGCTACTAGCTACTAACCAAAAGATTAAGTGCCCAGAATTTCTCTAGTAATCACTCATCTAGGTTTCATTAACATTGCTTTAGAATCCATTCTTAGACATTTCATCCTGTGGAAAAGAAACCAATTAGCTTAATTCCTAAGTCTAATTGATATTCCCAATGATCATGCAAGGTCCGATTAATTAATTGGTCATTCTAACCTAAAATTAACTAATCTATCACACAAATCTAATATTCCAGAAGTATTGGTTTGTTCAAGTACAAAATAGCATAATCAAATCATTAATCAATAGTAAATCAAGCTAGATTATATAACAATCAAATCCATAAATCCATGAACAAGTTTACCCCAGCTGAGCACTAGGGTTTAGTGTGAAGTCATTACACAACTAGCAGAAAATAGAGAGGGAATTCAAACAAGTCATGAAGCTCTACAAATTCCTTACTTGAATCTTCAATCTTTTGCTCGAATCCAATGTTAGCAGTTACCCTTGGTGACTTTGGGTCTCTCCTAGGGTTTCTACTGATGGCTCCCCTTTCTAATTTTTTTGGTCCTCCTCCCCCTTCACTTTTTTTTCGCATAAAAACTTATATGGGTAATGTACACGGGGTATGACACGGCCCGTGTTGTACCCCGTATTTCTCTGCGAAGTTTGATCAGCATGATACACGGGGTATGACACTCCCTGTGTTTCTTACGAAGTGTCAGGCAGTATAGTACACGGGGTATGACACGGCCCGTGTTGTACCCCGTGTTCTTCTGCTAGCAGCTCAGTGAAGCTTCGAAGCAGTCCAAAAATATACACGGAGTTCCCATACCCCGTGTTCTTTGTCAGGTGAGCAACTTTGCTTCGATTCTCCACAATTTGCATGGTTTTGACTCTGGATCCTTTTCTAATGCTCAAATGTGTCACTTCAAAACCTGAAAATAAAATATTGAGCATCTAAGTATCCTTTTTCAATTAATTTGCACAAGATACTGAGTAAATGAGTAATGAAACACATAAAATTTAAGTGCAATTGTGCTTTTATCAATCGCCCCAATCATGTTTCCAGAAAAAATTATGAAGAAATTAATAATAGCATAAAACAATAGCAGTATAAAACATTTGTGCAAATAGAAATATAAAAAATAGACCAATTAAATATTCCCTATGACCTTTGTGGAGGCGAATGACCACAAAATTGACAAAGTCAAACCCATGATAAGCTATTGAAGCATCCCTTGGTTTAATAACTGAAGACCTATTCAACACAATTCTGAATGGATGTTTGGTGCATCTGTACTCTCCATTATTTTCCTCAATATGGAAAAATTGCACCAAATACGTTTTTCCTTCAACTAAAATGTCCTTGAATTTGTTAATAAGGAATTTCTTAATAGTTCCCCAAATTTGGTCACTCCAGTAAAGAGAAAAAGAAAGAATCAAAACTCAATATCATATATTCAGATTTTTCACTGATTTGAAGGAAATCATAAAAATTAAAAGATAAGATTTGTTTCCTTGTCATCGACAAATTTGAATTCAATACTGATAATAGCATCTTCAGTTTCATTCTTTTTAGGGCACCAAACACGAAACAAGACTAATAATTTTCCATATTTCTTTAGTGTCGATGATAGCAAATATTGAATCAATTCGGCTAGCCATAACAAACTATTCAAGGAAAAAATGCGTAAAATGAGTATTGAAAGGATGGAAAAAAATTATCAAAATAAGACATTAAACGCATTACATAGCTAAGCAGAAAACAAACTAGGTTGTCGCAAGTTTAGGTTTTTCACATGTTTTGCGTACATAACAGGACAGAGATAACAGAACAATCAATGAAGCACGGTTTAAAAAGAAGGAATGCAGCATTCTCGGTCGAATTTTGAGATAAGAGAACAACAATTTATAAGAATGAAAGCATAAGAATATTTAACAAAAGATCATATTGAATGAAAGAGGACCAATAAATCTATATTATTCTCCCTTGGTGAAGAATGGAAATTATATAACTTCAATGAGTATGAAAGGAAAAGAGAAATTGAGTTATTAAAGAGAGTAGCGCATTCGGAATATTGTGTCGGAAGTTAAAATCATTTAAAATGCAGACATGAGGACGAATGACAAATGAAAACTATAAAAATAGGTAAGCTGTTATGGGGGTTACTGGTTGGGTCAATCAAATTATCTGTGTGCATTCTTAAGTATGTCCAAAATTCAAAAAACAAACGTGTGACAATCCACAAAAGCAGGAGTTAAATAACAGTCTGTTTAGTCAGTTCTCAACTGGTAGCTCCTATCAGATGAGGTCCACATCTTACTTGTAACTGAAACCATATAAAATTACCTGTATATTCTGAATTTTGAGATATTAAAAAAAAATTCATCTATATAAAATGAATCTGTTAGGATAAATTTATCTCCAATAAAATTATTACTGATATCTCGGATGTAACTATTGGCATTTAAAATGACATTATAGAGATGAACTTTGTGTTGAACTCCGATTCAGTGCAATATTTAAAACACAAACCAAATATATGTTTCAAGAAACGGATGTCTTGGAAATCAAATATAATACAATAGCAACTCATCATTGAATATACAACAACAACAAAATCTTATCTCACTAAATAAAATTAATTACATGAATCACACAATGTTATTAGGCTTTATTTGCAACAAAAATTTCAGGAATGTTATTCATCAAAAGATCAATTTTTACAATTTTTCTTAATATTCTTTTTAGTTTTCTTCTACACATTTTGAAAGGGTTAAAGATTATATGATCGACTTTTCTCACTAGTGCCTCTAATACCTCCTTTGTACATGTCCAAACCACTTTAACTAATTTTCTATCATCCTCTTCTTAATATGTGTCACACCAATATTCTCTCATATGCATTCATTTCACATCTTGTTCTTTCTTATATGACCACACATCCATCTTAATATTCCTATTTCTGCTATCCCAATTTTTTTGCTCTTGTTATCCCTTCAAAATCCAATATTCACTATCATAAAATATAATTAGTCATATCATACTCCGATAAAACTTTCTTTTAAGCTTAGTAGGTACTTTATGGTCACAAATAACCTCTGATATCTTTTTCCATTTTAACCATCTAACTTATATTCTGTGTGCGACATTTTTATCACTTTATAATATGGATCCTAAATACTAAAAATTAAATGCTTGTAATATGACATGTACTATAATTCTTACCTTCAAATCATTTTTATTTTGCTTTTTATTAAATTTGCAATGCATGTACTCTATCTTACTCTAACTTAAGCAAAAATCCTTTAATTCCAACGTTTATCTCTAAAGTTCAAATTTATAATTAACCTCTTTCCTTATTCTTCAATTAGAACTATATCATCCACAAATAACATGTATTTAGGGATAGTCCCTTGTATGTCATTAATAAGAATATCCAAAATTAGATTAAATAAATAAAGATTCAAGGCTAAACCTTGATGTAGACCTATCTTTGTAGGAAAGTCCTTTGTCTCACCTCTAAGAATTCTTACACTTATAATTACCCCATTATACATGTTCTATATAGCCTGAATATATGCCACACGAACTCCTTTCTATGCCAAAATCTTCCACAATACTTCTCTTAATACTTAATCATGGGCTTTTTCCAAGTCAATGAAAACCATATATAAATCTCTTTCTTTACTTTGATACCTTTTCATTAACCCCAGTAAAAAACAAATAGCCTTCATTGTAGACTTTCTTAACATAAATCCAAGTTAATTCTTTGCAATCCTAGTTTCGTCTTTTAATTTGTACTCAATCACTTTTTCCTATAATTTTATAATATGACTCATAAGTTTTATCTCTCAATAGTTTACACAATTCTAGATATCTCATTTGTTCTTTCATATAGACACCAAAATGCTCCTCCTCCACTTATCTAGCATTTTCTTAAACCTCAAAAACACATTAAATAGTTTAGTAAGTCAAAAGATACCCTACTTTCCTAAACATTTTCAAACTTCAATAAGAATACCATTAAAACTAACAACTTTATCATTATCCATCCTCTTCAAAACTTCTTATACCTCCCAAACTCAAACCCTACGATAGTAAGCTAAATTTTATTCGTCCTCTTCGATTTCTAATCTTTTCATAACCCTAGTCAACCATCATTGAAAAGCTTATAAAAATACTTCTTACATCTCTCTTTGATATCTTTGAAACCCCAACTCATTATCAAGTATAAAAGGAAAAAAAATCAGCAGCTTGGGTATTGAAACCGAACCTTGAGCTATTGAAAGGTGGAGATGATCAAAGAGAGTGAAAGATTAGAGAAAACCAAAAACCAAAACGCGCAAGAAACAAGTAAAAACAAAAATACCTCTCCAAAGTTATCATCACAATAAGCAAAAGCGAATACAGCAGTGGGGAACTTCAAAGAGAAAGACACGAGAGAAAAAGAAACAAACACGTAAAAAATAAGTAATACTTGTAAATACCTTAATATTTTAAAAACTTAAAGAAAAATGACACATAAGTTGTCAGCTAAAGAAGAAAACGGGACTACAGAAGTCAAAAACTCCGCAAAACCAATACAACAGATATGCTTGGCAAACTAATAACGTAGAAAAAGGACAAAATCATAGAGATAACATGCAAGAGGAAAGTCTTGTTTTAAAGAAATAAAATATAACGTCAGAAATTCATTTGAAGGAAAACTGTTACCTGAATGGAAGCAAAGCCTACGTAGTACTTAGTCTGAGTTTATCAAACTAGAAGAAAGAAAAAAGGAACAAAAGACGAAAACACACAAACCAAAATTTGCATAAAACTAAGCACACGAACGCCTATCTTGTTCAATAGAAGAAAAACAACCACAAAAACTAAATGAATGATTGGTGATTTATCTTGGTTCAAGCACCCTTGTTGAATTGAATAATGTTGAAGAAAATGCGTAGATTAGTGGATTTCAATTGATATATATATATCTCAAATCAGTTGGGAGGAACTAAGGTAGCAAATAGAAATAAGTAAATTTATGAAAAGAAATTCTTCTAAGATCAGTTAACCATCAAATCAGATGGGAGCAACTAAATTAGGAAACTAAACCAGAGAAATTTATGCAAAAAAATTGAAAATTAATTCGCTTAAACATGTAGGTAAAAAATGATAATAAGGGCAAAATCATATAAGATATGAATGGGATTAATCAAAATCATATAACTTTTCGAACCCAGGTTGGGTGGATACTGGTTTCTTTATTAACATATAATTTCTGTATAAACTCCAGAATCACATAGTTTGAAAAGAACGTCAAAATAGGAATAGTTTCAAAACCACAAAAGCTAGCACTAAAAGGAGAGAATGAGTTAATACTGTTAAAAAGAGTTATATTATATGTGACATAAAAAACCACAAACATAAGATATAAAACAGGAATCATGAATCAACAACGTCAAGAGTTTTGTTATTATTAAAAACAGATGTAAGGTCATAAATGACCATGAAAATTAGCTTCCCTCTTATTACTCTAGATAGAAATGAATGAAAACTAAAGAAAATAAAAAATTATGGGTCTTGCTATTGTCTTTATATACAAAGATAGAAACGAATGAGAGCTGAAGACAATAAAAATTACTCCAGACTCGTATAGTTTGAAAAGATGAAGAAAAGAACTTCAAAATAGAAATAGTTTCAAAACGACAAAAGCAAGCACTCAAAAGACAGAAAAATCGTTAAAAAGATACATAAATGATGCGATGAAAATCTAATAAAGCATTTTTATCTCAGATGAACTTGTTCTTTAACTCTGGATGTCTTGGAAACTAAATATAGTACAGCAACAACCTATCATCAGTTACAAAAGAGAAGAAATAAGCAGCACCTTTAGATATTTGGACAAATTTTTAGACAAATTAGCACCTTGGTTACTGAAATCGAACCTAGGATTAGTTGAAGGGGGAGATCTTCAAATAGAAGGAAAGATGAGAGAAATGAAAGATAAAAACGTGTCAGATAGGAGTAATAAACCAAAAAAAAAAAACTATTAGAGGCAATCAACATAATGAGCAAAAAAGACTACAACAGTGGAAAATCCTACAAAACCATGACAAATAAGAAAGGGAAAATAATATGAAAAGCTCAGATGACAACAGTTAAGCCTCTTTGAAATGAGAATAAGTTAATAATGAACTGATAAAAGAAATTGAAACACAACTTAAGGTTTGAAATATGGCAGAATGAAGTAAAGATTTGACAGTTGGGTTTCATTTGGGAAATTAGTATTAACTTTGAAGATAAAAAATTATTGATCCTCGTGATGTGTGGAATTGTTAATTGTATATGAATTTGTATAATAATACGTGTATTGTTGATATTGTGGGATCTGCTAATAAAATAGGTTTTGTATTTAGGGTGTGTGGCTATCGGGAAATGTGCAAATACAAGGAAGATTTTGTCTATTTTTCTCCAAAAATCTCACAGAAAATTTTTATGTCTCCCTAGAATTTGGAGACTCCCATTGAATAGAAAAAGTTCTAATTGTTAAGGTTTGTAGAAACTAATAACGAGATTCACGCTAATCACAATCAGGATGGGTTATGACACTTTGCCTTCTCAAAACCCTAGTTGATACTTGAGATCAATTGTATCACAAAAATGGAAAGAAGTACAATAATTGCTATTCAACCTTAATTTATTTTTTCCCATTTTTTGTAATTTTAAAACCATTTTAAAATTATAGTTTTAAAATTATCATTTCAAGCACAAAGATTTTGTGATTAGCCTTAATATTATATCTATTTTAACAACAATGATTTTGTGATTACCTAAAGATAGACTAAAAACTAGATTAAAATTGGTCATGTCTACTAATACTTCAAAGCGTCAAAAAGCTTTCATTGTTTTTTATCATAGAGAAAAGGAACTGTTTTAAGATCTTTAAAAATTGAATTGCAAAACGAGTTATTTATTCATTTTATGTCTATGAGCATTTCATACATCCCTGCACATTCTTCCTTCCTCACTATCTCATTTTTCTCACTATAAGCTTTATGTTTCATTGCATTCTCCCTATTCTTAGGTAATGATTCGAACTAATACTCCATTTCCTATTTTAATGATGTTTTCATATATCTATTTTAATTGTGGCTTAATAAATAATGAAATGCTCATGGTTTTGTTCCAATTATGCAACCTCTTTCCATTTATTAGAAGGATTCTTCTAGTTATGGAAAAGGAGGTATTTATTGCTTCATTTTCTTTTAAGTATACTTTATTTATATAGATAATTTGTTAGCCCAAGTTTTACTTTTGAATTTTGATTCTGGAGTTGGGATTTGTTTTACATTTAAGTTGTTGTTTTATTGTATAGGTTGTCTTCTATCTGTTTCTTTCTTCACTTCTTCCTTGAATAGTTCATGAACTCATTCATTTTTCCTTACTATAATAAAAAAAAAAGCTTCATGTTAAGGTTTTGGTCATTATCTCAAAAAATTTTATTTTACTATGTTATTTTGCAATTGCCTCTTAAGACTTGAAGATGTTTGGAAATAGACTTAGTATTGTATTATCTAAAGATGTACTATACATGCAAAGAAGAAACTTTAGATTCAAGGTATTGATGATTAAATAAAGAAATATACCATATATTAAAAAAATTATATATTGATATCATAACTTTAACTTTTTCACATCTAATGCTTGCTTATACAAATGTTAATTTACTTATGCAAATTTAACACTTATAGATGATCAATTAAGAAATTACACTCTTTTGGTGATTAAAAATATTTTAATAAGTAATGCTTGAAGTTTGCATGATTTTCCTTTGATGTCGATTCCAAATATCAATGATACTACTTATCTTCATAATCAATTAATAGTTAATGAGCTTAACCATGATAAAGAAGCTTTGAAATTGGAAAGAGAAAAGTGATTGGATTTAATGACTTTTAAGCAAAAGGAAGTTTTCAACATCATTATTAATATTGGTAATAGTGGTGTTTTTTTCCTATATGGTTATAGTGGAATTGGAAAAACTTACATATGGAGACATTAACTTCTTCATTGAGACTAAAAGGCAAAATTGTGCTAATAGTTGCTTTTAATGGTATAACTTTAATTTTGATTCCAAGTAGGTGTATGACTCATTCAAGATTTGGTATTCCATTAGAAATCAATGAAGACTCAACATGCAACATAAAGCAAGAAAGTCCTAAGCTAAATTATTGCAAAAGACTGATCTTATAATATGGGATGAGGCTCCCATGGTACACAAGCATTGTTTTAAGGCACTTGACAAAACTCTTTAAGGTATTATGCAACTATACAATGTTAATAGTTATACTTTACATTTTTGAGGTAAAACCATTATTTTTTGTGGTGATTTTAGACAAATTATACACAATAATCCTAAGAGGAAATCATCTTATTTATAAGATTATTGTCATATATTGACCTTAACCAAAAATATGTGACTTCAAGTAGAATCAGATTGTCCCGTTGAACTTCAATGGCTTAAAGAACTTGTAGAATGAATTTTAAATATTTAAAATGGAAAAATTGAGGAGCCAAGTGATGGAGAGGCTCAAATATGAATTCTAGATGATATTTTGATTTGAGATTATTTTGATCCAATTGAAGTCATTGTGTATTCAACATATCCTTCATTGAAGTAGAATTCTCAAAATAAAGAATGATTTTATAATTTAGCAATTCTCTATCCAAAACTCAATATTATTAATGAAGTCAATTTGTATATTCTATCATTGATTGATAGTCAGGAAAGAGAATATTTAAGTTATTATTCAGTTTGTCAAATAAGCTTAATTAGGCCCTACCAAGTTGATTTGTTGACACTTAAAGTCCCAAATGAAATACATTATTCAAGATTTCCTAATCATAATCTGAAGCTTAAGGTTGGTGTTCCTGTTTTGCAATGGAACAAGGTTAATTGTCACATAATTGGCTAAACATGTTATAGAAGTTGAAGTTTTGACTGGAACAAATATTAGTGAAAAAATATTCATCCTAAGAATGGTTGTTAGCCTATCACAGTAAAGGTTGTCTTTCAAATTGATAAGAAGACAATTCCAATCACAATTTCATATGCTATATCTATTAATAAAAAGCAAGGTCAATCACTAAAGACAGTCAAACTTTATTTGCCTAGACTTGTATTTAGTCATGGTCAATTGTGTGTTGTTATATCTAAAGCTACAAGAAGGAAAGGATTGAAAATCTTAATTCATGATAAAGAAAAGTGAGAATTCAAATGTGATCACTAATAATGTATTTAAAGAAGTGTTCCCAAATTAACAAGTAAATTAATGATTGAATTGCCAATAATGATTTGTCATTTTATAACATATTGCAAGAAGCAAATTTAATGAATGACCAAAAAAAAATCCTTTGTTGATCATTAATATTCCTCTATCACATTATTACTTTCTTAATATATATATGCATCCCATGCAATGCACAGGTTTCAAACTAGCATGGATCAAGAAAAAGGAGTTCTATTTTAATTATATTGTTAAAAAAATAATTATTCAACAATATTTTTATAATATAATTTGTTTTTATTTTTTACTTCCACATTGCAACAGACTAACAATAAATGGATCTTGAATCCATTTTCTAGGACTAACTAATAAAGAAAAATAAATTAACAATTTTAACCTTAAAATTATAATAAAGTAATAAAATAATTTTTAAATTATATAAAGTTTTAATTTTCTATTTAAATAATTTATATAAATAATCTTATTTTTAAATTTTTATACTAAAGGAAAAATTATATATATGAATTATTATTCAAAGATAAAATTTTATCTTCATACAATTTAAAGATAATTTTGCCTATATTTTATAATTTCAAAGATAAAATTATTAATTTTATTGCAATAAAAATAGTAAAAAAATTTGAAGATATAATGCAAAACGCCTCCTAAAACTAGGAATTGATCATTAGGTTTCCACATAAAATTTTCTTTAACGTACTTTTAGAACTTAGGAAGAAAGTTTTTTTCCCTTTAAGCCAAATAAATCTCGAGATAACTATTGAAATTTACATGTTTTAAAAATTGGAAAGATCAAGAAATTGGAGTAGTGGAAAATTTAATGACTTAACATAATTGAACCAAAATTATAAAAAATACTAAAAAAATTAATATATAACAGTTAAAAATAATTAAATTATCCCAAATTTAAATTTATGTATTTAAACTATGAAATTATTTCAAATATTATTAAATAATTTTATACTTTTTCAAGTTCAAAATTTAAATTATCACAAAAACCTTAATATTGAACCTATTTTTCTTGTTCTATAAATTTCATCTACAGAAACAATGTAGTTTTTTATTATTTGCATTGAATATGTATCTAATATCTAGTACAGATAGGGCTAATTTTCTTCAAAAAAAAAAAAATCAATTGAACCATTTAAATCATGACTCATTTATGTGCCGTGACGTGCCCCATGGTGGATGAGTGAGAAGCGAATGGTTTTGATATCTCCTCAAAATATTAGAGTAAGAATAAAAAGAAACAAAATTGCCATTAATTATTTTTAATAGTAGGATTAGAACACCAAAAAGGTTTGTATTTACAAATTTTAAATTCAGAAGTTAGTCACATATAAGGAAGATATTAGTATCTTATGACATCTATTCAAAGAACGGTTGCCTATTCATTCTAATTTTATCTTTAAAATGAATTATAATAGTATTTATTATAATATATATGTTTATTTTTCTTAGAAAAATGTAATTAATATGTCCCATTTTATATTTCATAATATAAAAAATGATACATGATATTTATAAGAGTGGGTAGCATAAAGCTATTATTTTTTGGAATAATATATATGCCTAGGTGATTATTACAAAATAGTATTTATGAAATTTTATTTTTGAAATAAAAATAAGGAAAGAAAATTTTTAAACGTTGCTCTTATAATCTCACGGCAATACTCATGTGTCCTAATTAATTTTATTATTTAAGGTTTTATAAAATATTAGTATGATTATTTTATTTTTAGTTAACTTGGTTGTTAAATCCATCCAATTTTATGGTAGGATTCAAACAAAATAAAATTGTTAAGTACCATCATGATCACACCTATAATTAGATTATTTAACTTCAATACATAATTGGTACAAATTTTATTATTTTTAAAATATTTTTATTTTATCTTTTAAAATTTTTTATTTCATTATTTTTTAAATATTTTTAGTTTTTCTTTATCTTATCATTTTAAAAGTTATATTATAATCATTTTATTAAAAAAATTTATTTCATTATTTTTTAAAATAATTTTATTTTATCATTTTAGAAATATTTTTATTTATTATTTTGGAAAAAATTTTAATAAAATGATTATAATATAACTTTTAAAATGATAAGATAAAGAAAAACTATTTCCAATAATCTTATTTATTTATTTTAAAAAGTATTAAATAAATAATTTTTAAGTTAAAGTATCAAATTTATCTAATTTTATGGTCAAATCTGAAATAAGAAGTTATTTTGAAAAATTGAAATCATAATTCTAATGTCATTTTATAATTTTTAAAATATCAAACTTGTCTAATTTTATAGCCAAATTCGAATAAAGAAATTATTCAAAAAAATTGAAATCATATTTTCAATATTATTTCATAATTCTTAAATGATCAAATTTGTTGAACTTTATATTTATTCTATCACAAGTATTGTACAAAAATAATATTTTAATATTGTATATCAAATAAATTAAATATTAATTTTTTTTAGAAAAAGAAGTAACATAAAGTGAATTAGATAAGACAACACAATGGATAATGTAGTCTCATCCATTATAGCTTTTTTGAAAAATAACATCTTTCTCTCCCCCTCTTTTGATTTGATACCTCACTTTTCTTTTTCTTTTCTTTACTTTTTCCTTTTCTCACATTTTTCTAATAGTTTTTCTCATTTTTTTTCTTTCTCATATGAAAGGTCAACCTATTTCTTCTTCTTTTTTTGATCTACAAATTCGATGGCACACTATATAAAACAATGCTTCTTTTTTTCCTCATTTTTTATTTCATCATTTAATTCTTCTTTATCTCTTCATTATTACTATTATTTTCTCAACAAAATTTTTTAGAATAAATGAAAATCATAACTACTTTTTGTTTAAATAAATAAAATGCAATGAATGCTTTAAAAATGAGAATAAAATTTACCATTATGCATGAAGTAATTTTTGAAGTTTCAAAGAAGTAAGGATTTTAATATCTTAAATATGAGATTTTTGAGAAAGAAAACCAAAAGAGGTGAATTTGAGGGTGGAGAAATTTTCTCAGTGAGTTTTTCCTTTACTACTTCTTATTTTTTATTCATTTTCTTCTCTAATTATTTCTTCTTTCTTTCATCTATCTTTAGTATTCCTATTTCTTTATCACTTGTCTCTTCTTTCTAAATTTTCTAAATACCTTCCTCATTTTCCTCCTCTTATAATTTTTTTTATTCCCTTTTGTAAATGACTTTACCTTGACTTTTATAGATGAAACTTTAGAAATTTTGTTTCCATTTAGCCTACATTTAATTTATATTTCACCTAATTCCTAGGTAAAGCATTATCAGTAGGCTAAGAACTCAATTAAAAAAATTGTTATTTTTCAATATTGGCTATTGTCATCTACTTAGTACTACTAGACAAAGTTATATTTTCTAGAATTATTCAAAATTATTTCATCTAATTATAAAATATGGGGATGGGCTAGCTTGCAATAACTTTATAATTGATGGAATTCATTATGTGACTAAATAATAAATTGAGCAAAATGTAGTAAGTGGGTATGAAGGAAGTGTAGTGCAGAAAAGATGGAAAGTGTTGGCTATCTATTATTTTTATTTTGCATGAAATTTTTATTTTTTTCAAATTTTTATTATTTTTTATTTTATTTATATTTTTATCTTAATAAACTTAAGTGTCAACATATAGTTTCACTAGTTCATTATTGTTTCACTAATTTTCTCATTTTTTTAAAAATTAATTTTAATTTTTAACAAGACCAATCACATTATTGGGAAAACTTTACTATGATAATGATAAAAATTTATTATTAAAACTCAATTCTATTAAGTTTGATCATTAAAAAAAAGCAAAATAGATGCAAAAGCATATCTAAATTCATAAGAACTAACAAGATTATGGTTTTATGGTTCTTGATCTTCTAAATTGGTGCATAATAGTTTTTCAAAGAAAACTTACCTCTATTTTCTAATGAAATAAGAGAAAATCAATCCCTAATACTCACATTGGACATTACAACCATTTATTTACTTTCTTTTCTTTTTTAATTTCTAATTGACTCATCATAATGAAAAAAATAAGACTTTTGGGTCACTACACATAAAACCCAATACTTAATTAAACGATTTAGGCTCATTAATCTTGAATTTTATTATGTTACTTTAATTTGTATAAAACCTTATGATAGCTAATAATATATGATTATTATTGTTATTTACATACTGTAACTCCCTTACTTATTAACGCCTTATTCCTCATTTAATAGATAATTATTGCATACTAATTTGCCTCCTACTCCAAACTACTCGGAATATCTCAAATTTGTGTATATCATACAACATGAGAAAGAGTCATATAATTATACAAAAGTTCAATTTACAAAATATACATCCATCACTTACAATATTACTAACTATACAATCATTTTTGATATACAACTTCAAAACATTATTGTCCCTTATCATGAGAGCCTTTGGAAGCATCACCTGGAATGGTTAGTAACAATACAGAAAAACATGAGAAAACAAAGTTTCCCAGTAGCTAGCTATTGCCATAAAAATATATTAAGCCATTCTAGATCCTTAAGCAAATAAAACATACGTTTCGAAATCAAGTAATCATTTATCATCATATTCAATACCACACCATTGTAAGAAATATGCACTGCACACAGCAATCATCAAGCCCATTCAAGGACTCATATCAATATCTAGATGGCCAACACAGATAATCGTACCTAAGCCTCACACAGCAATTCACTGTCTTCCCGGGGTCCCGAGCCAAAAGGCCTAATATAGTATCACACTGTCTTCCCGAGGTTTCTGGCCATAGGTACCACACACAACAAATGCACTATTATCCCCGAGGATCTCGAGCCATAGGCCAAACACAGTATTCTACTGTCTTCCCGGGTTGTGCCTGTCACGACCCGACAGGACCCGACATACTGTAGTCGTGACCGGCGTAAAGATACCCAATCAGCACTCCACACTGATAAGATATCCTTACTAGCCTCCCAGGACAACACAATATTACATATACTTATAAAAATAAAAGTAGGGCGCGCCGAAAGAAAGTAGGTAATAAAGAGTTAAAATACCGAAATAATATACATATAACAGTACAAAAAATATTTACAGAGATAAGTCTATCATAACTTTACATACAGAAAACCTAGTCATCTGACTCACTAACCCGATTAGGGCCTTCCTCCTCCGGATCAGATTCTGGAGGAGAACTAGAACTAGGTGTTATGGGCCCTAACGGTGTCTCATTACTCCCGGTATCGCCATCCGGGGGGACTAGGACTAGAGGGAAGAAAATCTGAAGGACATTTGGCTCACTGTCCATGGGCCAATAGTCCATGTGATACAAAATGTTTATCTCATTGGGGGTGACCCAAATCTCTATTTGCAACTCTAATCCATAAGTTCCAAAGGGTGTTGTGGCATGTCCTCTGTAAGTGTTACCGCACGTCCACGGATCCATGGGTATTATCTGAAAAGACAGATTAAAAAAAATACAGAATGAGTATAAACATACTCAGTGAATAATAACCTATTATTGCCCCTTTTTGGTTTTCCCATTTAGGGCTCCTTCTCTAATTAAAAGCCCAAATTTAGATATTATGTTAGTTGAGGAATGGCATTAGTTGGTATGCAATGTCACCTTATATCTTCGGTCCAACCTCATCCCCCGCCACCCTAGGCCTGAGGCCACCAACCTTTTCCCTCCACTACTTACCCCTCCTCTCCTTCTCTGTGAAGGATGTTTTCTCCCTCCCACATTTTTGTAAGTAACATGAACAATTGTGGGATGCCACATGCATCAACCACAATTTTCCTCGAGGAATGTGTCAAAATACCAACAATGCCATAAGTGTTTTATGCTTCATTTATCCTCCTATGCTCATTCTCATATCAAACTCTAAAGAATATTCATGTATACAAATTAAATCATTCATATGTCATAGACACAAATTAAATAATTCATATCACCCAAAACATTTTGTATGTAGACCCTATCTAGGTAACATAAGGGCAAGAATTATTTGAGACTAAAATGTTCACTTGTCAAAGAACACGGGGGTGAACATGGGCTGTGTTCTACCCCGTGTTCAGAACATGGGGTACAACATGGGCCATGTTCTACCCCATGTACATTACTGATCAGCTTTCGACAAAGAACACGGGGGTGAACATGGGCCGTGTTCTACCCTGTGTTCAGAACATGGGGTAGAACATGGGCCGTGTTCTACCCCGTGTACATTACTGATGTTCTAAAAACACAATTTACATGGTTAAACCTCCTTCTCCCCTTGGCTTCTTAAAAGGGGAGTTTCATACACACTTTCATAACTCAAAATTTCATCTTCCTTAGACTTCATAACTCATAAGAATCATCCTAATTTCATTAATTTAGCCAAATTCCAAACAAAATCATGTCAACCCACACATGCACCATTATGCCTCTAAAGTCCTAGTGTATACATCATAGTTTCTTGTTGCTTTTACACCAAACCAAAGCCATAGATCAACCTAACAACATCTAAAACACCATTTGACATGTTCAAATCATCCAAAACTAATTATCTTAACAACTAACACAAATCATGTCCTAGAAATCATATTCCTCATGACCATCCAGCATTAGGAATTCATAAAGTGCATAACAAGCTATTACTCACCTTAAATCCTTATTTATTTCTTCCTCCTTTCAAATTTGACTTCTAAGGGAGAGGGAGATGAAATCAAGAAAATAAAAATCAGATTTAGAGTCAAGAGGAAGAAGAATTTCACAAGAGGTTTAGGGGTATCAAAATCTACCTATTTAGCTTGCCAATTTCCCTTGAATTTGCTTGTCTAGCTTCCCTTGTTATTTCTCTATGTGGTCACATTTTTTTTTTAGAGAGGAGCAGCAAATGTGCTGCAGCTAAGCCTCACTTACTTTATATAAAAATGCTTAAAGAATTTCTAAGAAAAATCTCACAAATTCATTCATTTTCATCATTAATTGCCTTGGATTTTGCGAGGATCTTGGGGACACTTGGCAGGCTGCATAGCACGTCCAAGTGGCTAAGATTTAGGCCAGCACATCATGCTTATCCAATAAAAATGAGACACAAATTAAAAGTTTTCAAATATTACACTTTTGCCCCAAATTTTGCCATTTTCTTTCATTTTGGTCCTTGGCTTCCCTTGGAAGTTTGGGCTGATGTTGGATCACGAAATTGGGCCTCATTTTTTTCCACATTTGGGTCTAAAAAAAACATGGGCCAACCCAACCTGTACAACAAAAAATAAAAAGGCTAAAAAGATAAAAGGATTTATTACAATTTGGCCCCGAATCACTTATTTTCTTTGCATTTTCACCCTTAGGCTTCTAAACTTCCTAAAAATTTTATTTTTACTTCCCATAACTATTTTTGAGCTTTGAAAATTATTTTTTGATCATCCAATGTTTTCTTTTTAATTAATTCACTATAATTTTGACTCACTTTCTCACTTTTTCACTTTACCGGATACAGAAATTCAATGAATTTCTACATGAAATATCTTAAAATCTATTCTTAGGTTTCTAAGCAATTTTCACTCATTACAATCTCAATAATTTTTATTTATTATTATTATTATTATTATTATTATTATTATTATTATTATTATTATATATATTACTATTGTACTAATTTAGGGTCGTTACAGTGCCACAACAATTGCATTATCATTCCGGGGATCTTGAGCTATAGGCCAAACACAGTATTTTACTGTCTTCCTGGAATGGGTGCACAATAATTTCATACACATTCCATACAATGGCACAAAATACAGAAAATCATGTAAATAGAAAACAGCTTAAGGATAAAGCTAGCTACCTTTCACAAGCTTCCAATGTGATGTTTCCTTTGCTTTCACTAAAAACTCCTTTATACTTCCTCTTGCCTTTGCAAGTTGTCACTCCTTAGTCTATACAAATACACATCATAGTTCTTATTAGAATATCATCATTTTCCTTAAACCCCATGATTCTTTACTTTCTCCACTTAATAAATGCATATTTAGATGCTCTATATCTTGTTTTCAGGCCTTGAAATGACACATATGAACATTAGAAAAGGATCCAAAGGAAAAACCATGCAAAACATGAAAAATTAAGGCCAAAAAGTTTACTTAACAAAGAACACGGGGGTCCCATACCCCGTGTTCAGGGCTGTGTTTCTTTCTGGACCACTTCGAGGCTTTACTGGCTTATTCAGAGAAGAACACGGGGGTGAACACGGGCCGTGTTCCACCCTGTGTAACTTACTGCCCTTCAGTCCTGAGATAAACACAGGGAGTGTTGCACCTCGTGTAGCACACTGATCAGCTTCGACGAGGAACACGAGGTACAACACGGGTCGTGTTCTACTCCGTGTACAATGCTGATCCTCCAAAAACACATTAAACAGCTAAAACTCCTTCCTTCTTTCTTTTCCATATTCATGGTTTTGGCTTCTCAAAATGGAAAATACACACAAACACTTTCACAACTCAAAGTTTCATCTTCCATAGGCTTTATAATTCATGAAAATTATTCTAACTTCATCAATTTAGCTAAGTTCCAAACATATCATGCCAATTCTACACATGCACCATTATGCCTCTAAAACCAAAGTGTGTTCATCATGGTTTCTTGTTGTTTTTACACCAAACCAAAGCCATAGCTTAACATAACAACATCCAAAACACCATTAAACATATTCAAATCATCCTAAACTCCATGTTCAATCACCCTTGACCACACCAACCTCAAGATTTCAAGAAACCAAGAAGAGTACATTAAAGAGCTCTTAAAAGAGAACATTTTTACCTCTTGGTGCAACTTGTAAATCCTCACTTGGAGCTCCCCAAACTTAATCAAACTTGAGCTTTTCCTCAATCTAAGCACATCAATGGATAGAGCTTGATGAGAAGAGCAACTTTCCCTTCTACACCTTAGCTTGAATCTTGGTATTTTTGGGTGAAAAAGCTAAGAGAAACTTTCTCTCTCTTCCTTCTCTCTCTCACACGTCCAAGCTTGCTTTCATGGAGAATTTCTGCAGCTTTTGGAGAAATGGAGAAGAGGGTAGGGTTTTCATAAGGCTTCTAGGGGTATTTTGATCATTTTTGAAATTTTCAAGGGTATTTTAGTCCTTTTTCACCAATTAGTAAGGCTATTCTTGCCATTATTTTTCTAACAATGACACTTGTCATGAGCCTATTGGTCACACTAATTAAAATCACATATTGCACCCCAAATTCTTGGTTATTTATATTAAATCCCAATTCCTTAATTATTTACACTTTAACCATACTTGATTTTGCACTTTTGCAACTTAGTCCATAGGGTTTCTGTCTGTTTAAAATTCCTTACACTGTCAGACTTAGACAACTTCCCTTTTTAGGGTTTTCTGACCTCCTCTGATCATTCATACTATTTAGGAAAATTAATTCTTTCCCTACTATCCTTTTTCCTTCAAAATTTCATTTACCTTACGTTTAAGTTCCTTCGACTTAAAATTCACCCACCAGACTAATTCAATCATGCTCTTTATCTCTACAGCCTCAGAATTTAGAGATTCAAATAATAGAATTAAAAATTCAGGACATTACACATACACACACACACATATATAGTTTAACTAAGAGTGTGTTAGATTTTTTTAATAGACATATATATATATTGTGTATGTATATATATATATATATATATATATATATATATATAACACCTTATAATTGTATATCATTATATAACCTTATGAGCTTAAAATTGATATCATTACCAAAATCGTCTCTAATCATTCCATTTCATCAACCATATTAACATATAACCAAAGTGACCTTTGGTATAATTATCGCAACTAAATCTATCGACAGTCATATATATTAATACAATCAATGACATAGATCAAGCTTAGATATGCTACATGGAAATTACATGCAATATGATCTTAACATGCCTAGTTCTAATTGGTCTAACCTTGTTTCTTAGTGAGATCAAATCAAATAAGATTAGAGTATAATTATACATAAAGTCTTTATATTGTAGTAAATAGTCATAGAATATCTATAAATCATATCTATAGACAAGAGCAACCATAAATACAAACTCCCACTAAATTAACATATAATCAAGTGATATCACAACCATATGAAGGGTGTGCTCATGAAAGACCTTGGGTGGTAATCTTTTAGTATGTGGATCTACAATCATGAAGTTTTTTTCTATGTGCTCTATAAATTGTAACCATTCCAAACTTTCTTTAACAATTAGCAACTTCATATCTATATACCTTAACTTTGGTAGGCTCCTATTATTGTTGGAATATCATATTACTAACATATTATCACAAAACAACTTTGATGGTTTTTCAATATCATTCACAATTTATAGCTTGGTGACAAAATTCCATAGTCATGTCCTATGATTGAATGCCTTATAACATTCTATAAAATCAATTGCTATGGTAAAGGAAGCTATGATTGCCTACTTAGCACTTTTTCAAGAAATAACTCCTTTAATGAGTAGATAGATATAGCCTAACATGGATCTATGACTAATATAGCATCTTGCAAATTTGGAGTCAAAATACCTAATGATCTCTAAATAATCCGATCTCCTATTTGTGAGTATATAGTCATTTTTGTTCTTTAAAGATATAACATGATCCTTTTAGCTTCTTTTCAATAATTTATTCTTGAATTACTCAAGTATCTACCTAACATCCAAACAATGTACATAATATCCAGATGTGTACAAACCTAAGCATACATCACACTTTTTACAGCTAAAGCATAAGGAATCTTCTACATTTCTTTGGATTTAAAATTATTATTGGGACATTGATCTAAATTGAATTTGACTACCTTAAAAACAAAGGGGTCACCTAGTTTACAATCCTATATACTAAATCTCTAAAGAACCTTCTTTATATAGCTTTTTTTGTGATAACCTAAGAGTACCTTGAGACTTATCTTAATGAATTTGTACTCTCAACATAAAAGATGTGTCATCGAGATCTTTCATCTCAAATTTTTTTGATAAATTTCTCTTAGTTTTAGGTAATAAAGTTATATCATTGTTAGTAAGTTGTATGTCATCGACCTATAAAACTAAAAAAAATATACTTATTCCCATTGAATTTGTGGTATATATAATCATCAACTATATTCATCTTAAAACTAAAGGAGATGAAAATGTAATGAAACTTGTAATACCATTGATGAGAAGCCTACTTGAGCTTATAAATGGATTTCTTTAATTTGCAAACCATTTACTTTGAATCTCTTGAAACTATTTCTCAAGATGCACCATGTAAGTTGTCTTATCATTGTGATAGTTAAGAAAAATTGTCTTATCATCTATTTGATGTAATTGAAGATAAAAAATGTGCCACAAGGGTGAAGAAATAGGAGAGAAAGTCTCTTTATAACTAATGCCTTCCTTAAAAAGTAAAGCCCTTAGCAATATGACAAACTTTATATCTTTCCACATTTCTTTTTGAATATGTCATGGTCTTAAATATCTATTTACAACTAATGGGTTTCACACTTAATTTCATCATGAACTTAATTTCGTCATTCATGATATCAATCCACTTTTAAGAGTTAGAAATTTCAATGGCCTAACAAAAGTTAATTGGATCATTTTCCACCATTCCAATATTTATCTCATGTTCTTGGAGAAAGATGATGTAATCATCTAGAATTAATTTCTTCTTTCTTTAATGGATTTCCTTAATGGCATTTGTTCTTGAAGTTGTCTGGTTTATTCTTCAGGAATAACTTGTTAACCTCGATCAAGAGATTTTCAACATTGTTTTTGTAGTCCTAAAGTTATTTTTTGAATAATGTCAAGAATAGAAGCCTAATTATGGTCAATGACAATAATAGGAAAAAAAGCAAATTCCTTTTCAAAGAGAAAGTTTTTAACCTTATATCTCTACTAAATTTAATATCCTTAAGGAATCGAGCATTTTCTATTCCAAAGAAGGACCTAGTTGTAGGATCATAAAATTTGTATCCCTAAAACCATTCATAGTATTTAACAAAATAGTTGCAGACTATTCTTGAATCCAATTTCCTTTTATTTGGCCTATAAAGTCTGGCCTTAGCTAAACTACCTTACGTATGCAAATATTTTATGTTAGGCTTCTTACTCATCCATAATTCATAAAGGGTATTGGTCTTTCCCTTAGTAAAAGAACTTTGTTAAGGATATGAATTGTAGTCTTTAATATCTTTCCCTAAAGTGATTTTAGTAAAGTATTATGACTAATCATACTTTGACCATGTCCTTTAAAGTTTTGTTTCATGTCTTAGCAACACCATTCATATTTGGGCTATGCCAGCATGATGTATTGTAGGACAATACCATATCCCTTTAGGAATTTGCTAAATCATCCTACGTATTGTTCACTTGATCTATCATTTAGCTCTTGAGACTTCTTATAAATAAGATAAAGGTATTCAAAATGTGAGAAATTGTTTATGAACATAATAAAATGTTATTAACCATGTCAAAACACTACAACAAATTAACATTTTGTGCCATGAATTATGTTATGAAAATTCAAAAATTGTAACAATTTTATTTTTGCTATGGAAACAAAAAAATTCAAACAAACATACAAAAAAACTAAAAAAAATTATGCCATGGAAAAAATTTACCTATGAAAAAATATTACTTATGCCACAAAGTAAGCTACAAGAACACATTTCTTGTGATAAAATATCATTTATACTACGAAAAAATTTTACTTATGACAAAATATCACATATGCAACAAATTAAACTATAAAAATGCAATTCTCATGGCAAAATATTACTTATGCTACAAATCAAGCTATGAAAACACATTCTTTATGGCAAAGTATCACTTGTTTTATCATATAAATAAAAAAAAATCCAAAGCAAAGTATTACTTATACCATAAATTAATTATATGGATAAGATTACAGCCAAATATACTATTTTTGTGGTAACTATATATAAGAGCTATTTATAATAAGTGCAATATGTTGTAATATAGTAGATAATAAAAAAATATAAATATTTATATATTGTAAGTATTTGAAAAATAGCTAATTCTTTATTTGAGTTAAAGTCCTTTAAGTAATTAATTAAGATAAACAATCATTTTAAGAATTTGGTAAACAACTTATTCGATCAACCGATAAGCTCCTAAATCAACTAAATAAAAAAGTTATAAAACCTGATATTTTCAATTAGTTAATTCATAAAATGCATGTAAAAAGATAGAACTACCTGTAAGTTGTATAGTTATGTACATTTGTCATTATTTTTAAATAATAAAGATAGAAGTTAAACCCCAAATCTTAAGATATATAAGAAAGAACTCGACTATTAAGCTCCTAAGCTTTTTCGTATTCATATGTACCATTTTAATATCTATTAAAATATAATGATATTTTATAAATAATAAATAAAATTTAACTTTCTATCAATTAAATTAAATTTATATAATAAAATTAATATACATTAATAAAATAAATATTATAACATATTAAAGATTATGTTATATAATTATTTAATAAATTTAAATTCTTTACATATTAAAATTATATATTAATAGGATTAACCTATACATATATATAATGCATATACATTCAACAATTTTTTTCAATTCATTATTTGATCCAATTTTTAAAATATCACTTAAACAAAAATAGATGATTCAAAGTATAAAACATTATAAAAACATCCATTTTTTATCACATCGCATTATCCTTAAAAAATATATTAATGAAGAAGGTGTATATATATATTTTATACTAAAATTATTATATTATACATAAATAGTGTGATTTGTGACATAAGTAATGATAGGTTTTATTATAGAAATATGTAATAACAAATTTTACATTCATTAAAAATACTAAAAATAATAATTATGTAAAACTATATAATTTAATTATAATTAAATTATTATATTAAAATTTTTAAATAAATTATATTTATGAGATCGATATATAATAGTTTAAAATTTTATTTTCATCCTTTATTAATTTTACTTGTCTCAATTTCATTCCTCACATATATTTTGTATTTATTTCTTTCCATCTAAATAATAATTTAATTAATTTGGTGCATTCATTTATAATTTTATTAATGGGTTAATGACTTGATAAATGGAAGGATAAAAATTAAATTAAGGATGAAATTAATATTAAAAATTTATGAATACTTGAATGATTTAACTTATGATAATAAGTTTTATTATAGAAATATGTAATAAAAAGTTTTACATTAATCACTATCATAATAACAAAACTTCCATTAAAAAATTGAAAATAATAATTATGTAAAATTATATATAATTTAATAATAATTAAATTATTATATTAAAATTTTAAATTAAATTATATTTAAAGGAATGATATATACATATAATAGTCTAAAATTTCATTTTCATCCTTTATTAATTTTAATTGTATCAATTTCATTCCTCACAAATATTTTTTATTAATTTCTTTCTTTCTAAATAATAATTTAATAAATTTAGTCCATTCATTTATAATTTTATTGAAGGATTAATTACTTGATAAATAGAAGGATAAAAATTAAATATGAACAATATATGAGGGATGAAATTAATATTAAAAATTTATGAAGGGTTGAATGATTTAACTTATATTTATGGATGATAAAAATATGTATTATAAATAAAAAATTAAAATAAATGGTTTTTAATAATTAAAATTTAAATATGCATGATAATTCAAAGTTATGATTTATAAGGATATTTATTTCATATTATTCATCCTTTATTAAAGAAATTTTTAAAAAACAATAAAAAATTGTTCAAAAGATCTAAAATATTTTTAAAGATGTAAAAATTTTACTTTTATTTTGTAATGGCTTAATTAACAATAATTAATGAAAAATATCAATAAAAGGAAAGATTAACTAATTAATTATTTATAAGAGATAAAATTGATATAAGACATGTATAGGGGACAAATTTGATATAAGCAAAATTAATAATGGAACAAATGGAAATTTAGTCTATACAAAATCTTTTTTAAAATAAAATTATAAAGCTTTTTAGTATTATTGTATTTTTATTATATGTATTTATGCATTTTATTATTATATAATTAGTGTCACAAAAGTGTAATTTTATTTTTGAAATCAACTAATTAATTAATGCTTTGTATACAATACATTATATTATTATACTAAAGAAGTAAACTAGTATAATAATAAGACTTAGCATTCATTAGCTTAAAGATTCAAGTTCAATTCTCTATAAACACAATTTGCAATTTCTAGATAGATAAAGTTTCAATGATTTACACTAACTTGATATAGGTAAAAAATATTAATAGGTTTCAACAAATGTACAAATAAAATAATAGAATAACACCTGGTTAAATTACCTAGATAATTGATACAATTTAAATATATAAAAATTATTTTAGTTAGCTATATTAGTTTTGTAATAATTTTATTTTTTGCTATGATTTTGTTTATGGCAATATGTGATACTAGGCACAAATGTACATTTCTTGCTATGTTTGTACTTGTGATTAAAAGAATCCATTAGTTACAAGTAAATGTGAAAAAAAAATATTTATGTCACATGATCTTTTTTTCCATGGTAATTTTGTTGTCACACTCACTTGTGCCATGGGACCATTCAACTAATATTCCCATAGGTAAACAACACAATCATGAAAATTTGGATCTTATGCCACAATTTTGATTATGACACAAGTGATGATTTGTTGTAGTGAGAAGTTATAAGGAATGACCCACAATGTCTACATGTATTAATTCTAAGATGTTTAAAGATTTTTTAGCACCTAATTTCCTTATATTTATTTGTTTCCCCTTAATACACTTAACATAAACATCAACATTTGATAAATCAAAAGGATCAAGAATTCCATTTGACATAAGTTTTTCAATTTTTGGTTTAGAAATGTGCCCTAGATGCTTGTGCCGGAGTTGTGCAAGATTCTTAATGGTTAAGTTTCTTTTAATGCCACATGAATTAACATGAAGAGTTTCATTAAATGAGATAACCATATTAAGCATGTAAAAGTTATCATATCCAAATAAAGAAATGGGACCAACAAGTTTTGAATCTTTAAAAAAGCTAAATTAACTACTTCTAAAAGAACAAGAGTAAATAATTTTGTCCAATACAAAAATAGGAACTAGATTTGATCTAAATAATGATACAAGGTATGTTTAATTCAAAGTCAAATAAAATCTAAACTTTAATCGTATCCTAAAAGTCCTAATTACCTTAACTTTCACTAACTAATCAACACCTATAAAGATATACGTTTCACCATTACTTGGCTTTTGGCAACTCAAGCAACCTTGAATAAGCACACTTATGTAAGTAATAGCACCATGATCTATCCACCAAGCATGTTTAAGCATTAAAGTCATATTAACCTTAGAATTAACCACATTAAGAAGTGTACCTTCCTTTACATGCCAAGCATGATACTTGGTACATTATTTCTTCTTATGACAAGCATTTCCACAAAAGTAGCAAGCAAATCCTTTAGTTTTCCCTTTTTATTCCTTATGTTTCTTCTTCTATGATGGAGTAACAATAACTTTCTTTTTCCTTTTCTTGTTACTATCTTTAAAGGTTGAAGCCAAATGAGTACTTTTAATCTTATATTGGTTTAATCTATCTTCTACTTTATACAATGTAAAATGAATTCATTAAAAGTCCATTTCTCTTTTTGGCAATCATAACTAACCTTGAATTGACTAAATTATGTAGGAAGAGAGATTAAAACCAAATGCATAAGTAAGTCCTTAGACAACTCTAACTTTAGTGTATTTAGTTTTGATACAAGATAAGACATTTCTAAAATGTACTCCCTGATGTTCCCTTTGCCCTTATATCTCATAGAAACCAGACTCCCTAAAGGGGTACTTATCTCCATCTTTTCATTTTTTGTAAAGCATTTCTCAAGTTCTTTAAAGAATGATTTAGTATCATTTTCCTTAGACATTATGCTATTGAAAGTTTTTGGAATTGCATATTTCATGATCATAAGACTTATGTAATTTGAACATTCCTACTTTTCCAAATCCTTTTTAGCATCAAAAGAACTTGAATTCGTAAGAGCAAATGATTGCTCAACCCAAAGAGTAAGGTCTAAATATATACAACAAAAATTAATCATGATTTCTTTTTTCAATTCTTAAAGCATGTGCCATTAAGAACATGGATGGAGTTCATATTTGTAAATATTGAAGCAACCAAAGCATTCATTAAATAAAAAATAAAATAAATAATGCAGTAAGCCCATAATCAAAATCAAAATTCAACATTATTAACAAATTCAAATAACGGTAAGTCCCATTGCAAGACATCTAGTACAACACAGACATTTAGCCTTTGAAAAGAAAAATCAACTTCTAAGTGGTACTCTTAGTATAGTAATCAAATATTGATAATAAATTCCTACCAAGTAATAAGTTTTTTTTACCAACTTAATATTCGCTTAGAAAAATTTGATAATTGTCATAGACTTGTTATCATAAGTGTATTTGAATTTTGGCTAAATAACAATCTTCCTTTGAGCTAATCAATATTGCATGAAACTTAAACACACAGTCATCTTAATATTCAAATTAATTAATTAATGCAAGTTTGAATTTTTTAAATGTATATATTTCAATGTAAATCTATGAAGTAGTTTAATACAAATATCATATATATCAAATCAAAAGTATATTATATAAATAAAATTTAAAGTAGTATATATAATTGTTCTACCCAATTTGGCTGCCAAAAATAAGGTTATACCCAAGTCTTCTTCATCAGTTAGCTTGCTAAATTTGGCCAAGATATAAGTAAAATTAAATAAATTTAAGAAAATTTTACTTTTCTTTTTGTTATATAAATGTTTCTATTTTGGAATTAACCTACAATAAGGGCATTTCAAACACCACGTTACATATGTTACCCATGTTTTCAGATTTGGTGTTAATCTAACAACATATATGTTTGAAATTGCATTTCAAATATGAATAATATCATGCAATTTAAATTTTATCCAAATAATAACAATTACATGGCAAGCCAAATTAATGAATTTTCATCTTAATAATTCAATATAAAGATTCTTATATTAATTATTAAGAAAACTTTGATTATGATGTTGATAAAAATTCATTATCAAAATTTAAATCATTCATACTTAATTACCAAGAAGAATAAAATAGATACAGAGGTATATCTAAATCTATAAGAATTGATGCGATTTTGGTTTCACAGTTTTTTAATTTTTCAAATTAGCACATATAAATTTTTTAAAGGAAATCTCTTTCTATTTTCTAATGATAAGATATAAGAATAAAAACTTTACATCCAAATTGGAGATCACATTCACTTATTTATTTTCTTTATTTTCTTTATTCTTAATTCCCTAATTAGAAATAATTGAGAAATATGACTAACTAATTGTAGCTACCAATAATCACTTTGCTTCTAATAATCTATTTATTTTCATCCTAGTTAAAAATTACAATTAAAATAGATAAAATTCTATTTGTATTTTATTCTAAAAGAAAATATAAAATCATTTATGATATATGATACACCCTAAAGTATATTTATAAATCAAGTTAGTTTAGAGACATGTGGAAAATATTGTTCCTTACTAGAGAAGGAAGCTATAAAAGCAATCCAAATAAAGTAGCTATTCCAAACATGGACATTAGTAATTCAACCAATCTATTTTATAAAGCTTATGCTATAGTTAACATTAGTAGTTCAACCAATCTATTTTACTACTCCATTAAGGCATGGACAAATATTGCAAAACATAAGTGAATTGTATAGTATGTGCATTTGCACTATTCTTGACATAGTTTTAGTTCATAGTGATAATAGTTTTTAATAGGAATAGATACTTCAAGTTTCATCTACTTTAACTTGGTTTATAACCATTGCAACAATAGTAATTAATTAACTTCTATAAGTAATAATAACTTTAATTAATGGCAAACTATCACCCCTATAGGTGAATTAAAAATAGGTGATATGTAAGGTAAAAAAACTTACTTGAGTGGTGCTAAGATGACTTTTTTTACCGCTAATAAAATGGCTTCATTGCTATTGCCTATTACTTCTCTATGCTTTACAAGGGAATATAGAAGTTAAAAAAACTTTCTTCAACATAGAAATTAAAAAGCTTTCTTAGAAATAAGTGATATTAATGCATACCAAACCTTAATATGAATTACACGAATATGGAGGAGGATTCAACTTTGTAAAATTTGGACATGCCAAATGGAATTAACATTAAGTGATATATAAGTGATATCAATCAATACCAAACCTTAAGATTTGAAAAATAAATGATATATAAGTGATATTAGTCCATACCAAACTTACTATTCCACTAAGATTTTAACAACATGCCAAAAAAAAGGATTCAACATTGTAAGATCTAATAATAGAACCATTTAGTTTTATAAATTTTAGTTCAGCTCCAAGCAAGCTTACTAACACTTGCACAACCAAGATGTGCTTAATAGAACAAAACATCATCGCATTATATTAGACATAAAACTTATGATCAGGTTCCTTGACATAAAATATTTTGGTGGGTTTTGTTAGGTTTGTAAAGATTTTAACAAAGTTTGTATGATGCATGCCAATTGCTATGTTGGTCTAGATAATAAATTCAATAATCTTAAGATTTTGCTTGATGACTAGAGAAAGTATATGGCGTCATTAGCGAATGAGAAAGAACATGCACATCCTTCATAAAGTGTCCATAACTTTGTAGGTAATTTTAGGCTATAGTTTTATAGCATCTTATAAGTATGAGTACTAACCTACCAGGTTATCATAATTTAATAAATTTAATTGCTATTATCATACACTTATTTCATTTATCATACACTTATTTACCAAATAGTTATAACTAGGCACAACATTTTTCATATTAAATGACACATAACTCCAAGTCTACTACAAGCTATTAAATTTAATCTATGTCAAATTAACAGAACAATTAATTTCTATTGCAATTGTAATTTAGAAGTCTAATGCATATTGAATCCTAACATTAATTAACTATATAATCTAATAATTGTTATACTACCACTACAATTTTACTTCTCCAACCATATTATTAGTAATACATATAGTCATATTTACCAGATTCTCTTTATGTATATTCCTTATAAAGGAGCATAATAAACATCATTGCTATGTACCATTTGAATCATATTATACAACATCACCATATTTTGATTTACTAGGTGTTTACTTAATTTTACTCTATTATCCCTTATTTCATCATATATTTAGTCCATTTATCATACACTTGGCCAACTACAACTTCACCAACACTCACAAACTAATATTCACTTTTGAGATGAATGTTCTCCATTTATGCTGAATTACTTAATCTAACTAACTACGTATGTTAAAATTCCCCACTTAAGCTTAGTTAACACTAATGGATAAAGTTATGAGAGAATGCAACAATTTTCTTTCCCTTTTCATCTATATAAATTTAAGATATTGTCTCCAAAAATTTCATTCTACAAATCCTATCCTCCCTTGTATATAATCACAAGCTAAGATACTGCATAAAGCTATAGGTCTATAAAATGAAGACACAAAAGCCACAATATATCAATTAATTAATTGCAATACTTATTGATGTTATACTTACTATTTAATAGCAAGTACAAGAAATCATGAGAAATAAGTTTTAATAGCAAACTTAGCATATGTCTATTTATTCCTTACTTTCTGCCTAATTCCAAACCTAGTTCCTAGTTTCCACAAATGATTATAGTAGTTAAATTTATCGAATTATGCCAATCAAGAATGATTTTATTTTAAGAACAAGAAATGGACTAAAATAGGTTAACTTATTTTGTTTAATTACTTTTCATAATAGGAAAAAAAGTCTACTGCCTCTGTAATGAGAAAATTGATAATTTTTCACACTCAGAAAATCTTAGTAGGATAGACCCTTTTCACGTCTCTCAAGTGACAAGGATTTCATCTTATCTCTTCTTGGCAAGCTTAATTTGAACCTAATATAATGAAAAAAAAAACTCATATGGCTTGATATGAATCCAGATGCATTACATATAGTTCAAATAATCCAATAACAAATACAAGGAAGCCAATTAGGTTCTAATGAACTTAGGAAAACTTGACACTCCATAATAGAGAAACAAATATACAACTGGTGTGAAAACTAGACCTATTTCCATCACATGCATAATATAACAACTAACTATCAAATATGTAATGAATAATGGAAAAATGCAGAAGTATTAACAAATAGCCTAGAATTTGAAAAATGCAAAAAAAAAAAAAAAGAGTAAGGAACCATTGTGATTAAATATCACTAAAGTGGCATGATTGAATGAACATTGCTTGCAATAACCTTAAAATCATAGAATTGAATTAAGCAAAGCCCTAAGCTATCAAGGATTTAGTTTTTTTGTTGTGAGATGTGATAGACACAAACTAAGCAAAGCCTAAAGCTAATCCCTAAATTGAACTAAAATCAAAGAAGCCAAACCAAAATCAAAGAAACCAAAATAAAAAATTTCATGAAAATTAAAAAAGTAAAATAAAAATAAGAAAAAGAGCGTTAACCTTAACACACCAATTTAGTTGATAGGAGTTTTATAGTATCAATTAAGTGAGGTTTTTTATTTAGACCTTAGAATTTACTTTAGAGCTTTGGAGCTTTGTTTCAATTTGGGGAAAATAGAAGCTTTTTAGATTTAGATGGATTAAAGTATCTTTTTATTTTAAAATTGTGGAATGTTTTATGTATGTAATTTTTTTATTTATTTTTCCAAATAATAATGATTAGGGGTGGCAATGCATTGTGGAGCCATTATGAACCTCAACTTAGCAGTAGTTGTATAACTTATTGAAAAATAACTATTGATAAATAATGCATTTTTTGTAGTGGTAGAAATTATTACTAATTTTAAGAGAAGTTTAAAATTTTACAAGAAATTTTAGGAGTTGAATTTGGCTTTTGATAGTGTAATGCCTTCTTTAGGTAAGTATTAGTTAAAAAAAGAGAGGTTGTAGGTTTGTGTTATATGTTAGTTACTTGAAAAAGAGAAGTTTGAGGTGACAAGTCATTGGATCTTGCCAAACATGTATGCTAGTTGCACCATGTTGCTTCACATTATTGTGTTCTTATTCTAAAGTTGCATTTTAACATCATATTAGAGTTCTTTATGCTTGTGCAAGGTGCAAAGGATCTATGCATAATGATGCCATTTCTAGCATTTCAAAGCTATAATAGACAAGGTTTTACCTCAATCCAATTAATCAATTTCACTATGATTTTCTCATGGAATATATGTTCTTTTATATTACAAAGATGCATAGTTAATTATCAAGATTGCACTTTCTAGCTAGTAAAATATGGTTTTTACTAACCAATGCCAAGCCTTTAAGATTGTTTGCAATTCCAAACCTTAGCATAGAGTAGGGTGGGAGGTGATGGTAGTCAAAGCTAATCAAAAGTAAAAATTACTGTTTGACAAAAACTTTCAATATAAGGTAATAAACTAAGTCAAATCTCAAGTGATCTACTTAATACATCTTATCACATTGATTCACTAACTATGATTATAGAATTATTTAAGCCATTTATATCATAAAAATAGAAGAAGTAAATGGAAACAAAAGTGAACTTTAATCATGTGCACTAAAGTAATTAAGCAAATAGTATGCAAATAGAATGTAGGAATGCAAATAGAATTGAATTGGGGAAGTTTTAATTTGAAATTAAATAGAATGCAAGATTGAAAATAGAATACATAATTATCATAGAATACAAAATTATCACAGGAAAATAGTAGAGAAAAACACAATTGATTAAAGGAAATTAAAGGTTCTTTGGAAAATTAATCACATATCACTATAGATTTGATAATTACAATCGATTTCTTAGCCTAGAGTCATCTAGAACCCTTACAATGATTCATGAATTTTTTACTATATTACCATCTAGGATTTGATCAATTTAGATTAGTAGAATCAAACAACTGCTATAATATAAAAAGTTAAATCTTCAATTTAAATGTATAATTTAGATAAATCAAACAATCAAACTAAGAATCTCTAATTTAATCATTTAATCCTTTACTTACACATGAGAAATAATGATTAACCAACCAAAATTCAATATAAAACCATATTGAAATTATAGATCACAAAAATGAACATATATTATACCAAATCTACATGCAATCTATGCATCTAAAAAATTAGAGAATAGAATTAGATAAAGAGGAAAATTAATTAATAAAAGTCAATATTACAAAATTAAAATCTCATAATCTAAACTAAGTTGAGCCTTAAGATTCTTCAATCGATCTAAAAATTTAACCTTCCATGGATGAAAAGGAAAAACTTAAAGGAGAAAAAGAAGTTATCTAGAGTTATATATTCTTGCCTTTTGAGGAATAAACCTTGAAATTTGATTTCTTATGCTACAAAACTTAATGAGCCAAGTTAATATACCTCTTAAGGTTAAAAATAATGGGGCATTGGTAATTTTAGAAGCTCTATATCTAATTTACAAAACAATACAATAGAAAAGTTATTGTAGTAAAATTTCACAAGTCTAAATTCTAACTATTGTAAGACCCCTAAATTTGTGTAGTTTCCCTAATATGAGTTTTGAATCATGTTGAACTAGATCCTAGGCAACTTTGGGCATTGGTTTGAACTAATTTAAACATTTGAATCTCCATTTAAATCCTAAAAATTGCAAATAGGTCAAGCACCATTGCATCATGCTTTCTTTTAGCTTTCCAATGATATAAAGATAACCTAATTTCAACATTCAAAACTTCAAAAATAAAAAATCAACACCCAATTAAATAACAGGGCCAAATTCATAAAACTAAGCATATAAAACATACTAAGAGGCATAGAATAATAAGCAATATTTTACACATCAAAAGGGAATAGTTTATGCATCCATAGAGGATTGATCATTTTGGAGGATAGCTTATCAAGATCAATGGATCTATTAGGTGTGTGATAGGAATGGTCATGTTTGACCATGATATTATGGTTATATGATGGAAACATGGTGGCTTTGCATTGATATCATGATTTAATCATATTAGCTATGCAAACACATTTTTCATTTTTAACTTTCTTGTAAAATTTCTCAAATATTTCAAATGTATTATCTTTATGTGTAAGAAAATATACTTATATATATCTAGAGAAATCATCAATAATAAATAAGCCATATCGTTTTCCTCTTAAGTTTAATGTTTTAGTTTGATCAAACAAATCCATATATAGAAGTTCTAAAGGTCTAAAAGTTGAAACCATATTTATTAATTGAAAAGATAATTTCACTTGTTGCCTTATTAACATGCATCACATATATGATATTTTTCAAAATTTATTTTTAGAAGACCAATTTACCATTACAAATTGCCTTTTAACATCACTACATTTATATAATTAACAAGGAAATCAACATATATAAATTTTTGTAAATGAGTATAACTTACAATGTTAGTTCAAATAAAAAGCCCATGTTATAATGCCTTATTTTCTAAGAGAAGATGAAATGTCAGGCATAGGTAAAATTAAGACAATGGTTATATAATACATTCAATGTTTAAAGATTATGTTATTATAAACTGTTTAAGAATGTACATTCTTAACATTTGTTTTTTAATTAGTAATTGACGTAGAATATCCTATACTACCTAAAAATTGCATTCAAAGTTTCTTTTTTTCTTTTACTTCTTTTCACATTAGGTTTTCATTCTACAATTTTTCTTTTGCTTCATTTTATTTATATGACATAAATGGATAATATAAAATCAATGTTGCTTAATCATTAGCTTTTGGGATACATATCACTACTTTTGGACATAATTATATGCAAGTCTTACCTCATTCATATGAAAGCATTGGTAATGAGAAAAGGCAAGTATATGAGTGTTCCCTAATAAGGAAATTTTATTTCCAGGTCTCACATCATTCATATAAGGGCATCCTTTGTTAAAATTTACTATAGATATGAAAGTAAGGAGAGAGATTGCTTCATGGTTACCATGTAGATATTCACCATTACTTTTCTTCACAATTATAAGATTAAATAATTAATTATAATGTTATCGTACAATATTTACTAATTAATATTGATAATATTATTAGAACAATGATTTATAATTGTATATGTTTATAGAAAAATGTCAAGAACCAGCAGTTGTAAAAAAATAAAAAACAAACAAATCATATCAACTAATTATTTTAAAATAGGCGTGGTTATAATTAGGATGATACCATATTTTTTATTTGTCCAAACTAATGTATAAAAGAATAACATTTGCTACTTGACTTTAATAAATAGTAGTAGTAAACATTTACTAAAGGTCATTTAACCCTAATAAATGATGGTAACAAGCATTTACCAATGATGACGTTTATGAGGTATTGATATATAATGCCAATTTTTTTAATAACATATAAAGTGTGGTTTTTTCCTTCATTTATAGTAGGTCAACATATGACATAAGGTTTTTATTAAAAATCGATGTCTATAGTTTAGTAATCCAATTCAATCATAATGACAATTCCTAATAGTTTACACATTGTGATAATTCATTAACATTTTACATGGCATGACAATTCATCACTAATTTGTTATT
Organism: Sindora glabra; assembly: GCA_020226215.1. Taxonomy (NCBI): domain Eukaryota; kingdom Viridiplantae; phylum Streptophyta; class Magnoliopsida; order Fabales; family Fabaceae; genus Sindora; species Sindora glabra. Next base: position 20,610,701 of record CM035230.1, on the reverse strand, counting down.
GGTTCATAAATAAGGCTCTCCCTGCCTATTTAAAACAATTATCAAGATAACTCTCCTTAAGGTGCTTGATTGCTTTATTTGCAATGAGCAATTGACTATTCCTATGTCTTAATGCAAGAATTGACACACTAATTGTTTTATGTGATATGTCAAATTTTAATACATATAGAGTAAGTAATATCATTCTTATACTAAAAAAATGGAATACTTAAGTGCTCAAAGCAAATAATCAATCAAGCACCTTAATGTCAATGGATACAAAATTATTGTGTCAAATTTTGATAGGCTGCAAAGCAATAATAAATTATTGTAAGAAGAATTAACATCTTTGGTCTTGCATTGGTAGGCTTAAGGAAGATTCATGATACTATTTTTTTCGATTATAATTTATTATTAATTTACAACCATCTACATCATTTTACTCAAAAGCTTTCAAAAAATATAAAGAAATTATAAGAAGAGGTATCTTTCTTTTTCTTTTCATTTAAAATTATTATTTATTATAAATTATAACTTCTTATTCATTAGATTGTTCAATTTTTTGCTTTGGTATCTGTATAATTGTATAAGAAAACATTTTGCTTTATAAAGTTTATTTGTATATGTTGCTATTATTATTTGTATTTGTATAATTATATAAGAAGTTTTTAATTGTAAAATTATAGAGTTTTTGCTTGAAACATATTTTAAAACAAAATATTTTGGTTTATGACATTAGTTTTTTATTAAAAATCAATGTTTGAACCTCTATAATGAAATAACATCATTTTATTATACAAATTAGCTTTTTCTTAGGAATTGGGATTTAATATTAAAATAGTTCAAAACATAGGCATTAGATGAAAATAAAAAAGGCAAAATCATGATGCTATTTACAATTTTTTTCATAAAACTCTTCTAACTTTAAAATAATTCTCTTTTTGCTAAAGTATACTTAAATTCTAACTTTAAGATGATTCTCTTTTATTTTTTTTATGATTATGTTCACCAATTTTTTTTACAATATTCAAAACTTATTAGCCCATCGATAAATCTATGGGGTTATATATTCATTGGAGAAGTGTAGAATATAAATCTAAGAACTTCTTAGCTTTTTTATTTTGTTCTTGAAACTTAGTTTTTAGTTTCAAAATCAACCATGTTTTGTTGTCCTTATTTTGATATAGGTTATAGAGGTAAGAAACTTAATTTCATATTTTTTCCAACATTTGGCAGTATTATCTTGTCATGACCTAATTTTTAGGTATTGTGACTAATGAAAAGACACCTAATTATTATTAGTATACTAACCAAATATCCTCACAAGCCTTTTAGACACTTCTGACTCATCTACTTTCTTAGCTCTATGAAAAATATAAGTAATCATTTATAGAAAATAATTTTTACTTATGCACACATAAAGAAATTCAAAATATAATTTACATATACTATGTTGAATAAAATTTATACAAAAGTACACTATTTTTTAAAATATAATTTTATACATAAATATTGTTAAAAGATACAACTCCTAACTAAGACACCAAAAATTATTATATCGAGGGTTCCTAAAGGTAAGAGGAAAGTTTCACACTTAGATGTTAGTCATTCTTAGGGATCTATGCTCTATATTTGTAGATAAAATGCAATAGAAAGGAGTGAGTATTGAAATACTCAGTGGATGGCTACTCTTCCTTTTTTTAAGAGAGTTTTCACCATAATTAATCAAGAAAATATATATAATAATTGTAAAATGACAAATAATTAAAGCTTTTATGTAGATTGTTTACAAGGTTTGTTAAAAAGAATGGCAATAGGTAGCATATAAGTTTCTCTTTATATCTTCAGTCTAACTTTATTATCCCCCACCACCTTTGACATAAGGCCACTAACCTTACCCTTTTAACCCTTATTGTTCCTCTCCTTCTTTGTTAAGGATGCATATCTCCCCTTATAAATTATTTACAGGATGAGCAATAATAGATGTTAACTATAACATCAATTACTCATTTCTAATTAATTGGATTTGGTCAAAATATCAACTTGTTAGGATCGGGAGCCAAACAAGTGCAAGTGAATAAATCGATCCCAGCCAATAGATTCATGCAAAATGTTAAAATAGAATAAGGATTCGTTTAATACAATAATGACTCAAGAACTCGATCATTGATCACCTTTTCAGCTTCTTTTTGGCCGAAGACTCTGAGGTATCTACATGAACCTGCGAATCACCGATGAACATCCATATGAACATCGATTGGAATTGTTCTCCTTTTCCTCGAAGTGCTAGCTACGCCTCTTCAGGAGTTTTTGGTCAAGAAAAGGTGATAGGGTTTTCTCTATGCTTGGGATACGTGAATAATAATACTCTATTATTACCTAACAAGTCTATATAAATAGGTGAATAAAAAATCCTAACTAATTGGGCTTTGTTCCATGTATAATTATGGGCTTATTATTAGGCCTTATAATTATAACATGGAATTTTCAAATATTAGACTAAAACAATTTAGTCCATTAATTCCAAATCCACTAGGCTTTAAGTGTGTGACCCTACAGGCTTTTATTACGTTAGCAATGATCATTAATTATATTAATAATAATAAATAATGAGCAATGTCTAGCAATACATCATTGTTACCTAAGTAATAAGAAAGTCGGTGATTTGACTAAATCTTTACATGTGATCATCATCTATGTTTTTTTGTCCTAAATATCTAGATTGAGCACAAGACATGGACCGTGTCATTCTTGTATAGCCCAATCTTGAGATTTCTTGATCCCTAAGTAAGCTAACTAAAGTACATGTAATTGACATCCTATATCAATTCATATGATCATGATTACGCATTTTCTCAGCTTTACTTAATTAAGGGGCCCACAGATGTTACTCTTGTTATATAGGAGGGAAAAATTCCATCTTAATCACATAAACCTCTTCGCATGATATATGACATATCTAATAACTACCTTTGCATTCACTCAACCATGAGTGATATAGAATAGTATCAAATTATGAAACTCACATGTAAGGAACCTTGACAATCTCAGGTCAAATGACCATATTAATAATGATCACTAAGAATGACTCATGACACTCATATAATGATCCATGTAGTATTCTTAGGATGGTTCGGTCCAATATACAAGTTTTCTAACTTGTACTCATGTGTAAACTTAATATCCCATATAAGTCACCACACATGCTAGTCCTAACATATCAAAGCAGCCTAATCCATAATGATATAAGACTAGAAATATTTAAGAATACAATTATTTTGAGATTATTATCATAATTAAATATACTATACAGATAATATATATAAATATAATAATTAGAATTATCATTAAAATAACACGATTTAAAGTTACAATCATCAATATGATTGGTTTTAGGGTATACACACTAACACAACTATGTATTAAAATCTAGCAATTCTTATGTACATTTAAATTTCATCATCACATGACATTATATTCTAGGTTGATACATAATCTATCCATTTAAGATAATGACAACACATAATTCTTTTGAATAGCTAGTAATTCATAACTCAAGCATCGTAAATGTATTGCAAATTTCAATTATTTGCAACATTTATTAATAAGAAGTAGCAAATATTATACATGTTGGGTGGTAGTAATTCTCCCATGATTTGGTGCCCTTTGGGTTTCTAAATCAATTCAAATTTTTACTAGAATTTTATCTAATGCTTTTAATACATTTACATATCAAACATCAATTTTCTTACAATTTTCTAACCCTTGGATATTGTTCACATAGTACTAAAACAAGGAATTTCAAAATAGGATAGCATAGAAATAATTGAAATAAAAACCCTTTTCAATATTCAAATTACTTCCAATCACCATCAAATTTTGACATCATATCACTAACATGTTAATTAATGAATAATTTTAATTATTTCACCAAAGTTCCATGTTATTATTATTCATACAGAACCAAAAATTCAATATTACTAATTTTGGGTAGTTTTGGAGTTGTTGTAGAAAAAGGCCTTCTTGGCATCCAAATCAATTTCAATTACCATAAAATTTCTATCCAAGGTTATTAACATTTTAATAATTAAAGAATATCAATTACTTTAAATTTTTTAATTAAATTATGGCACAAACATACTTAGAAGGTTTAGTTTTTCAAATTCATGTACCATCTATAATCATTCTCTTGGAGGTAATGGGGAAACTTGTTGCCTTGGTAATGGTAGGGTTGCGGATGAGGTAGGTGGTTGCTAGTTTTAGGTTAAGACTCTTTCTAGAGTCTACTGTAGCACTAAAGCCCATGTTAGAGTTTCAAATTTCTTTTATTCTACTCTATGAAGGTTTTTTGATAGTATCTTTATGGAGGCTTCATGTTTTGACACTTTAAGGTATGCCTTAGTATGTTTTTAAAGATTCTTGCTTTTTACTAGCCATAAATTTACATAATAAGTTTAGTTAGAAAGCATTAAAAGTATTAGTTCTCTAAAAGAGGAATAAGTAAAAACAATACCTAGTAAGTTTCATGAATCCACCAAGAACGATATATATTCTTCCTTCAACTTCCAAAGCTTCCATTATCTAATTAGGCCCCTTTTTTATTCTATTGTAAAGTTTATCAGGACCAAGCCTTGATGTCAACTTTGTCATGACCTAATTCTTGAGTATTGTGACTAGTGTAAAGACACCTAAGTAGTATTAGTATACTAACTGGATGTCCTTACAAGCTTTTCAGACACTTTTGACTTATTTACTTTCGTAACTTTATTAAAAATATAAATATTTATAGAATATAATTTTTACTTGTGCATGCATAAAAAATTTTAAAATATAATTTACATATATTATGCCAAATAAATTTATAAGGGACTGCAACTATTTATAAAAATATATCTTTATACATAAATATTGTTAGAAGATATGACTCCTAATTAGGACACCATAAATTATTATATAGAAGGTTCCCAAAGGCAAGAAGAAAGTCTCATGCTTAAATATTAGTCATCCCTGGAGGATCCATACTCTATATCTGTAAACAAAATCTAATATAAAAGAGTGAGTGTTGAAATACTCAATGAATTGCTACTATTATCCCTTTTTAAGAGAGTTTTCACCATAATTGATAAGACAAATATATACAATAGTTGTAAAATGATAAATAACTAAAGCTTTTATGTAGATTGTTTATAAAGTTTGTTAAAAAGAATGACAATAGTTGATATGTAGGTTTTTGCTTATATCTTCGGTTTAGCATAATCTCCCGCTATCCTAAGCACAAGGCCATCAACCTTATCCCTCTAACCTTCACCATTCCTCTCCATATTTCTCCTTTATAAATCATGTATAGGATGAGCAATAATAGATATTGGTTGTAGCATCAATTACATATTTCAAATTTATTAGGTATGGCCAAAATACCAACTATGTCATGAAATCTAGCCATTCTCATATACATTCAAATTTCATCATTACATGATATTATATCCAAGGTTAATATTCAATATTTCCATTCAAGATAATGATAACACTTAATTCCTTTGAATAGCTAGCAATTCATAACTCAAGCATTATCAATGTATTGCAAATTTCAATTACTTGCAATATTTATCAATAAGAAGTAGCAAACATTATATACATTGAGCGGTAGTAATTCTCTTATAGTTTAGTGCCTTTTGGACTTCCAAATCAATTTAAATTTTTATCAAAATTTTATCTAGTACTTCTAACACACTACTACACATAAAACATTAATTTTTTTTTTCAATTTTCAAACTCTTGGATACTATTCACATTGTACCAAAACAAGGAATTTCAAAACATGATAGCATGTGAGTAATTGAAAAGAAAACCTTTTCAATACTCAAATCACTTCTAATCACTATCAAATTTTGATATAACATCCCTAACATGTTGCATGATGAATAAATTCAATTATTTCACAAAAATTTACATTGATACTATTTATACAAAATCAAAAACTTAAAATTGCTTAATTTGGGTAGTATTGGAGTTGTTGTAGAAAAGGGCCTTCTTGACATCCAAATTAATTCCAATTGCTGCCAAATTTCTCTACAAGGTTATTAACATATTAATAATTAAAGAACATCAATTATTTTAATTTTTATTAATACAATTATGGCACAAATAGCACTAAACTTCATCATACATAATCTAAAATTCTATTTTGAACTTTTATAACCAAAGTCTATAGAAATGTATTTTTCATAACTCTAAAATTTTCTAAAAATTTTGAATTCTCTCCACACCTATCTTGACACTATTTACAACATTAAAATACTAAAAATTGAAATTTTAGTAGTTTTTATTCCTTGTCCATAAAGTAATAGAAACATATATAATCCTTCCTTGAAGTTTTTATTTCTAAATTTAACATAATCATATTGTCATCTCTTAAGAGAAAACTTGATGAATCTTTTTCTATCAATCTTAATACTAAAATACAAACATCATACCATCATATTAACATTTATACATCACCAAAACCATATTATATAGCACTATAACTTAGCTAAATACTTATAATAGCATATACCACCATATCCTTCATTTTTCATAGGAAAACGCAAAGAAATAAGAGATAGTTATTACTTACCTCAAATTCTTGATTCTTTAACCTTTCAAATATCTTTTAAAGCAGTGAATTCACTAAAATAAACTAAGTTTAAGGAATTTTAAAGAAGAAGATTTCATGAAAACTTAAAGGAGAGGAAAGAAGACTTAGGCTACCTTGCAGGAATTTAATAGAATTAGTTAGGGAACCTCTTAGAAATTATTAGAGGGTTAAAAAATATAGTATAAAATTGTAGGAAAGCATTCAATTTTGCATAGGGAAGGGTAGAAAAACTTTGGCAAAAATGCCCTTAAAAGTTTTTTTTATAAAATCTTAACTCTATGACTTCCTTGATAAGCTTTCTTTCATTATTTTTGTTTTTGTAAAAATTTTGATGATAAGGCACATGGGTGCACCTTTTTTATATGCCAAAATTAGAAGATTATTTCTTCAAAATCAATGTAATTTATCCAAATATAATCTTGTGGAAACACATACCAAAAAATACCTTTAATTTCTCACTTATTTACCTAATTATCATAAGCTTCCTCTACAAGATTAAACTCTACTTGAGTCTCATTTTTTTGTATCAAAAATCAAATTTAAGTCTAAAAACATTAAACTAACTTGACCTAAACGAACTAAGATGGTTTATTTTAAATTTAAGTTTAATCTCTAGGTTTTCAGACTATCTAGGTCCTTAATTTTTGTATTGGGCCTTTATATAAATTTTTCCAAACTTAGTATTAGGTTTTTAATTATATTTGAACCCATAATAATTCCTAATATAATTTTTACAAAAATTCTAAGTAAATGTACCTCTAAATTGCCTTTACAATTTGCCTGAACTTCACTCGATTACTTTATTGAATTTCTGTTTCGGAGGTTTCTAGTCAAAGTTCCTTCTTGAATTTTCTTACCCCATTTGGGGTATTACAATAACTATTTATTTATATAAGATGTGTAATATTGTATATTAATTTTTAATAAATATTTATTGTATTTGCATATATTAGGTTCAAGATAACTTTTCTAAGGAATGTTAACTTCATATCTTTAACAATGAGTGTCGAATATAAAATTTTATTGTTTCAATTCTTTTTTTATAGTATTTAGAATTGTTAAAATTAGGATTATAAAGTGTTATTGGAGATATTGAGAGTTAGAAATGACTAGATTAGAAGGAACAATGAGAGGAGGGGTATTAGTAAGAGGATCTATGAGAAAGGGCTAGGTTAAGAGGAAGTGCTAGGGTAGGATTAAGGGAAAGGCAAGCAATGTTAATTATTTAAAATAATCATAGTTGAATATTGTGTATTTTAACACCTTAGTTGTAAAAAAATGACAATGATTATTATTTTTATAAATTTGTATAAAGCTAACATTATTATGTATTTTTTTATGTTAGTTGTTAACTGATGTGGAATAGTTTGACATATAATGACATTTGTATATGCTTTGGTTTGTAACTGACATTGAAAATGAAAAATAACTAATGTTAAAAGGCAATTCTATAATAGTGATTCAAGGTGTTTCTTGGAAATATTTTAAATAAGATTCATATTTACTTAGCTAAGTCTTCTCTGCCATAGCTAACTTTTGTCATTTTTTGATGCAAGACATTTTAAAGAATTTGTCAAGATATCTTGCATATTTTATACATAAACATTATCAATTCTTTTTCCAATAAAGTAATTTTTTTTTCATTTTTGTCTTGAGTAAAGTAATGTGAACATTCAAAATTTACTTTATAGCTTTTATCATAAAGTTGTTTATATTAAGAAGATTATGCTTGAAATTATAGACCAAACTAACATTATCAGTAGAAGTAAGTCTCATACCTATCTTATCTACATTGATAATCTTGCATTGAGTGATGTCTTTGAGAATCATGTAGCCACTGTTGATAAGCTTGAGAAAAGAAAACTTGCTTTAATCTCTGGTGATGTGTCTTGAACAACTAATAATTTGAAACCAAATATCTTTCATAATTATGGATTTAAGACACACTTATAATAAAGGTTGAATTTTCTTAGGCATCTAAATCTTTTTAGGTTCTTGGGGTTTAGTTGATACTTTTTTTTCATTATTTATTTTTTTAGCATCCATGCTTGATTGTTCTTGATGTTTGTTCTTTTTCTTATATGGCATAAGGATGTTATAAAATACAACTAATATAAGGATTTGATGAACGAGAGGCTTTCACAAGAAAATTTTGTAACACTTTTCACATAATACTACTAAATAGTTTATTGGTATTAGGTATTTAGTAATTTACATGTCAGTTTTCAATCATCATTGTATATTAGTTAATGATGTCAATTTTATAATCAATGTGAAAAATGGTTATTACATCAAGTGTTTGGTGACTTACACTTTGATTTTCAATTGATGTCTAATTGAGCATTGCTACATATTCATCAATAACATTGATTATATAACTAAGGTAAAAAATGATTAATATGTTAATTTTTTACTAAAATTTAACATCATTTCTTTATGAAATGTTTTTTTATTACATTTCACATTATTTTTTATTAAAAAAACTAATGTGAAATGTTTGCATAATTTTTTATGTAATTTTTCACTTTTCTACTAGAATATTTACAATTGAAATTAAATAGACTTAACGTCGCACCAAAACATGTATTTTGAGCTAAAAAATTGAAAGGTCATAACTTCATTCTTGATTGTCTATTTAGGGAAAATCTATGAAGGTGTTTGATAAATAATTGATTCATTAGCTTTTAGTTAATTTAGGGGCCTCTAATTGATTAACTAAGTTAAATAGTTATTTTCAATATTTTACACAATTTATTTAATTAATTAATTGGTCCTAAATTAGTTAAAATGAAAAAAGGTGGGGAATCCTTAAAATGATCAATTGTTTTAGGTTTATATGCCTATCTCATGCAATTTTGATGTTATATTAATGTCCTTAGCAAGTAAGTGTTTATGAACAAGAATTTTATTATCCCTTTAAAAGTGTTAATTTTCACTTTACCTTCTTTCCTATTTCTCTTACTGGCTTTCTTTGGGGCTCTTTATTAGCCCATATGAAAGTGCCAATACAAAACCTTATGCCTTAGCATACATAATTTTTTCTCTTTCAATTCCTTTCCTTTGATTAGGTTTAAGCCCTATCAATCCTCAATCTATTGTATGCTAGTTGTTGAAAATGTAATGTAGTTTAGTAGCACAATGAGGTCGTGCTCCTAGTGATCCTTTGATTTTCTAAATGATTTCCTAACAATATATATACAATTTTTTACTTTTTAATACAATAAAAATGAAAGGAACTAATAAAAATAGAATGCAAATGCAATAAAATAGAATGCTATATAGAAATAGAATGCACTATGCAATTTGCTTTATGGTGTATATATAATTATGCAATAACAAAATGGAAGACATAAATTCCAGAATTGGAGGGGTTGATACAAAATTAAAGCAATGTTAATAACTAAAATCAAAAGCAATAAGTAGAAAGTAAATAGAAAGTAATCTAATGAAATAAACAAACATTTGATTGTTCCAATTGACTTTTTAACCTTAGATTACCCAAAACCCCTGCAATAATCTATGAAGCCTACGCTATAGTACCATATAAAGTTTGGTCAATTAAGATTTGTAGTTGAATTAAGCAACTGCTATAATCCCTAAACTAGATCGAAATTAACATAAAGATAGAATTTAGTTAATTTAAGAAATTAAATTAGATAACACTGAAGCAATCCCCTAACTCTATGTCCTAAAGTGCAAAACCATGATTAGTCAACCATAATTTCACATTAAAATAGCAAAAAAGTAGAAATCATGAAATTAAGTACTAATTATATCAAATCAGCACTTAACATAAGCAATTTCAATAATTCAACATAAACAATTGAAGAAAGAGGAAGACCAATAAGAAGAAATCAACATTACTAATCAAGATCTCATAATCTTTGAAGGGAAGATCTCACAATCCTTGAATCAACCAAGAGTCTTTAGCCTTCCATGGTTTGAAAACAAAAGAAGAAAGAAAAGCTATGCTATTGAGTCTATGTAAGGTCTAAAGTCTAATGAGTCTTTTCCTTATTAATTTTATCTAATTAAGCTAAAACCGCAATGGACCTAACTTCTATGCCTCTTTAGATTGCAAATATGGGATCTTCCTAATTTTTAGAAGTCCAGGCTTATTTTTAACAAGATAATTAACTTTAATAGTTTTAGCAGTTAATTCCAACAAGTCTATATTCCAGCTAGTATAAAACCATGAAATCCATGTAATTTGGAAAACTCATAAACATGAAACTTGTAGGCCTATGTCTTGTGAGAATTTGGGCATTGGTTTCAATTAATTTGACTTTTGCAGCTCCAATTATGGCCTAAAAACCAAGGTGGGCTTAGTTAGGATAAAGACATAGCTTCAATTTCTTAACCACATATGATCTCCAAAACACTAGAACTAGGCTTAAGCCAAAACATAAAAGATGTAATTCTCTCTTTAAGCTTTCCAATAATATAATGTTTACCTCAATCTGACATCGAAAGCTCTAAATATGACTGAAAAATAGAAATAGTATCAAAATATAGCATTTACTAAATAAATTCACAATATTGTAAAATTAATTCAATAAGGCCTAATCAATAAAATTAAGTAAATATAACACCTAAAAGATATAAAATAGGAAAAAATAAAATAGTAAATTTTTTTTATCACATGCTATCCATGTAAGGTGGAACCACACTAGACTTTACTTGTTGGCTATTTACAATCAAAATTGAATAAATTGAACATTTCACCAAAATGTGTATTTTGAGCTAATAACCCTAAAAGGCCATAACTTTGCTTTCTATTATCTATTAGGGGCAAATTTTATAAGGGTGTTTGGGAGATAGCTAATTCATAAACTTTTAGCTTATTTAAGAATCTTTAATTAATTAACCAAGTTAAATAATTATTTTAGGTTCTTGATAAACAACTTATTTGATTAGTTAATTAGCTCTCAATTAACTAAAATGAAAAAGTTAGCAAACTTATGATTTCTAATCATCTAGTTCATAAGATATATGTAAAAAGACAAAGCTATTCTCTAACTTGTATAAATGTATCACCAAAATGTGTATTTTGAGTTAGAAACCTCTAAAAGGCCATAACTTTACTTTTGATTAATTTGTGGGACAAATTTATGCGGGCATTTAGGAAATAGTTAAGTTATAAACTTTTAGCATATTTCAGGTCCTTTGGTTGATTGACTAAGTTAAATAGTTATTTTAAATGTTTGGTAAATAGTTTATTTAATCAGTTAATTGACCCTTAATTAACCAAAATAAAAAAGTTGGCAAACTTATGATCTCCAATCAGTTAATTCATAAAATATATGAAAAAAAGATAAAACTACCCTTAACTTGTATAAATGTATATTTATTATTTTGCTTAAAATGTCAAAAAGGGAAGTTAAACCCCATACCTTAAGATTTATGAAAGAAAGTATAACCACTTGACTATTAAACATTTTTTAATTATATTTATACCAATTTAAATCTATTAGAATGTAATAGTTCATTTAACCTTCTATTAGTTAAATTTACATAATCAAATTAAGATCCATTAAAAAATCAATATTATAAGATGTTAAATATTATGTTATAAAATTATTTACTAAATTTAAATTCTTTTTCCATTAAAAGAAAAAGTTATTAACATTAACTTATACACAGATATAATACACACATACATAACAAATTTTTCAATTTGTCATTCAATCCAACTTTTAAAATATTGCTTAAAAAAGGATCATTCAAGATACAAAATTTTATAAAAAAAAATTTATTTTTTATCAAGTCATATTCTTTTAAAAAATGTGATGATGAAGAATACACATACATATATATATATATATATATATATATATATATATATATAACATGAAAATGGTAAAATTATCATAATATATAAATAATATATATATTCATATATGTTGTTTTACATGTAAATTGCTAATAATAAAGATCTAATTTTATTAAACATCTTTATTAAAATAACGAATGTTCTCAAATAGGTAAATAAGCTAATATAATCAATTATCAACTAATATATAATTGAATTAGCTCATTACTAATGTAATTAGTTAATTGCTAGATAGGACCTATGCTGATTTCATTTAACCTTTGAGATTTATCTATCTACAAATTTTGCCTCCCATTGATTTGTGAAAAATGATTGTTCTTATGGATTTTTGTTACTTTTTCTCTATCTCTAATCATTGTTTGGCTGGCTTTGATATTGTTAGTGTATATGCCCTAAAACCAATCATATTGGTGATTGTAATTTTGAATCATGTTATTTTAATGGCAATTCCAATTATTATATTTATATATATTGTCTGCGTAATATATTTAATTATAATAATAACCTTAGAATAATTGTATTCTTAAATGTCCCTAGTCATATATCATTGTGGATTAGGTTGCTTTGATATGTTAAGACTAGCATGTGTGAAAACTTATATGGGATATTAAGTTTACACATGAGTACAAGTTAGAGAACTTGTATACTGGACCGACCCATATTAAGAACACTACATGGATCGTTATATGAGTATCATAAGTGGTTCGTAGTGATCATTATTAATATGGTCCTTTGACCTGAGATCACCAAGGTTCCCTACATGTGAGTTTCATATTTTGATACTATTCTATGTCACTAATGGTTAAGTGAATGCAAGGGTAGATATTGGATATGTCACATATCATGCGGAGGGATTTGTGTGATCAAGATGGGATTTGTCCCTCCTATATAACAGGAGTAACATCTATGGGCCCCTTGATTAAGTAAAGTTGAGAAAATGCATGGCCATGCTCAGATGAATTGACATGAGATGTCAATTACATTTGTTTCAGTCAGCTTACTTAGGAGTCAAGAAACCTTAAGATTGGGCTATACGGGAATGACACGGTCCATGTCTCGTGCTCAATCTAGATGTATAGGACAAAAGGACATAAGTGATGATCACGTGTAAAGGTTTAGTCAAATCACCTACTTTCTCATTACTTGGGTAACAATGATGTGTTGCTAGACACCAATCTTTGTTTATGATCATTAATATGATTAATGGTCATTGCCAACGTAATGAGAGCCTGTAGGGTCGCACACTTAGAGCTTAGTGAATTTGGAATTAATGGACCAAATTATTTGGGCTTAATATTTGGGAATTCATGTTATAATTATAAGGCCCAATAGTAAGCCTATAACTATACAATGGAATAAGGCCCAAATAGGTTAGGTTTTTCTATGCACCTATTTAAATAGGCTTATTGGGTAATAATAGGATTACTATTATTCTTCACGCACCCCAAGTAAAAGCATAGAAAAACCCTAGCCACTCTCCTTGACCAAAATCTCTGAAGAGGCGTAGCTAGCACTACGAGGTCTAAGGAGATCAATTCCAACCAGTGTGTGTAGCAGACATTCATCGGTGATTCACGGGTTCGTGTGGATACCACAGAGGTGCAGCCACAAAATGTTGTACTGGTGATCTAATTTACTGGTTTCCATTCCGGTTCGTGATTTGGAAGTAGATCGGATTTGCTGCAGCGGTCAGAAGAATTTTGCCGAAAGGTATAAACCCTAATCCCTAATCTATGACGTTCTAAATTCGCATGGATCCTTGGTGGAAATCGTGCAAAAATTTTATTCTGCTGTGCATGTATGATGCGCGATTTCCAGCAGATATTTGCTACAATGTTTTATAAAATTTATAATAAACATCTAAAAGTCAAATATAACCTCAAATGTTATATGAAGGAAGTAAAAAAATCTCTTAAAAATTTGTAAAAAAATTGAAAATTGAAAAAAATGAATATTTGAGAAATAGAAACAAGACCTCTTACATTTTGAATTAGTGGCTTGGAGTAAGGCATTTGCTTTATACTTAGTGTTAGTTGAAGGAATATTAATAACTTACTAGCCTGTAGTGGAAGGCAAAGTGAGATTTAGTGTTCTATAGGAGTTGGATTAAAAAATAGAGATTGAGTTTAAAAATAAATAAAAGGAAGAACAAAAATAATAATGAGGAAACATATAATATTTGCTTTATTTATAATGCAAAAATATCATCACATTTAAGGTTCTTACCATATTTTTAAAATACCTTGATACGCTAGTTAATTTTGAAACCAATATCTTAAATATCATCATTCCCCTAATAACTTTTAAATGTTATATATTTTAATGATGGTTAAGTAAAAAATTAATGTTTTAGGTTTTCTAATAATTTTAAAAATATCATAACATCTGAATAGATGTTGCATTACTACAAAATTATCCTTTAAGATTGATTTTTTTAAGGTTTTGACATCGATTCCTACCCAACATATATGCAAGTGTTGTTGTAAATCTAATACATTCAATATCTCAAATTTTATTTTCAATATATGTAACAATGTTAGTGTATTTATAATAAAATCGACGTGTTTAGTTGTAGTATAATGTTTAATAATTCAAATATGATGTTAAGTTTAATTTAATAATTGACATGATAATCAATTATTAAGATGTCAATTTCTTTTTATAATAACTGGTGTTATTTACAAGTTTTTCTAATCATCAAGAATTTTCCTAAATTCTATAATTCCTAGAGTAGTATTCAAACCTAATCACAAAATTTAACAACTCATATTACTAAATAACCTAATTATAGATTCCAATAACTCATATTACAATATAGGCAATAATACTATTATTCAAGCTTTATCTTAATATTTATATGATCAAAATTAATATCTCAAATACAATAAACTAGAAAAATATGAACATTGATACATTTATTTGAGATCGAATAATAGAAGACATATAATGCAATAAAGTTTCAAGAACTGGAAATAATAAGTGTGTATAGTTTAAGTTTTTATAAATGGTTTTTAATTTTTAAAAATAAAAGAAAAAAAGAATTTGTTTGGCTAATGTTTTCCCCTTTTATTTTCAAGAATTGTTTTT
Source organism: Sindora glabra (assembly GCA_020226215.1). Lineage (NCBI taxonomy): Eukaryota > Viridiplantae > Streptophyta > Magnoliopsida > Fabales > Fabaceae > Sindora > Sindora glabra. The sequence continues at coordinate 20,595,168 of CM035230.1, read as the reverse complement.
AAATTATATGTTTCAAAAAACAAGAAAGTAAGAATAACATTGATTTGATCTTGTTTTTTTATTTTCAAAACAAACTTTATTAATGGAATTATTATAATTCAATATTGTTTTGAAAATAACTTGCCAAAAAATTTTTTATTTTGATTGTTTTTAAAAGCTATTTTCAAATTCTATTTAACAAAGTTATTTTAAAAATAAAAAACTAAAAAATAAAAATATAAACAAATAAACCTAATACATTTAAATGCTGAGAAGACACTTATATTGTCTTCTGACAGTGGCATGGCCATTGATAGAAATACTTGTAAATCCTGTTATTGTTAAACAAGGGTACAAGGATGTAAGAATTAATGACCTAGGTGAAACATTAATGTAATAAGCTTCTCTACAAAGGAAAATTATTACTGGGCATATGCCATTAAATTTGGGTGGTATTATTTATTATTTAGATTGCTTATGACGTCTTTGCCTTTTCTATAAAAATACTCATTAATTTACTTTTGTAAGGAAGAAATTCATCATTTTTTCATCAAGTAACCCACATTAACCAAAACTTTAAATAATGAAATAAAAAAAGAATCTAAACAAATCAACACAATATATAACTCATAGATGTTCTTAATTAGGTTTAAAAGAGATTAGACCTTAACGTTGAGATGAATCTACTAACAAGTGTAAACAAATAGTTAAACTTGAGCAAATATGATCTTTTATGTGAAGAAATTGAAATGAACTCTTGCTTAAAAAAGGAAATCAATTGGTTGATCACCCCATAAGACACTATCTGTAATATATATTTGCAATTTAGTACTTAGGATAAGCTTCCAAATTTAACTCCTACCTATGTCTTCATAAGTTTTAAAGAGAAAAAAATGATGTTATTCAATATTCCATGCCAATTATAAAATAAAACTAGTGCCTTAAGATTAATTATGGCTTTACTTTTCTACATTAATTGTATAATAAAATCAACATGGAATACCTTTTTACCAATTTATTAATGCTTTAACTACTTAGAAAAATGTTATTATTTCAAAATTGATAGATACAATAATATTAAAATAAAATTGATTTAATTATACACATCATATGCATTAGAATTTATAATTTACATATACATCATACACACACACACATATATATAGTATTTAAAACACAACTTACTTTAAGTCAAATGCGTAACATTAAAAATTTTCCATTTTATTATGCAATTAAAGAGAATAACAACAAATTGAATGTAAATAAAACAAATGAAAAAGGAGAGAATCTATCATGAAAGTATGTTCTTCTATTTTATTTATTTCCATATCACTATATGAATAATAGACTTTTCATTTACAATAAATATATGACATCCATATATAATTTAAAAGGAAAAGTGGTCATCCTCTACTCGCAATTCCTTTATATGGATAAATGGCTTCTGAGATGCTTGATTTTATGAATTTTGTATCCATTAATCTTGAGGTGTTTGATTGCTTAATTTTCTATTAGCCTCTATGTATTCCTATTTTCCAGCATGAAAAAAGGCACGTTTCTTACTTTATGTATCAAAGTGTGACAAAACACATAGAGCAAGCAACATGCCAATTCTTCCATTGAGACATAGGGAGTGTTAAAGGCTCATAGTAAATGAAATAATTAAGCACCTCAATGACAATGAATGTTAATGTTTAAGCCTATAGCAAATCACTAAACATTATGTAAACTATTGATGAACTATCACTATGATTGCCATTGGTACACTTTTAGGTGTTGATTTTTTTAACTAACATGGTATTTAAAAGACACATCAATTTTTAATAAATAACTAATGTAGTTTAAGATAACTTTTTTACACAATTGTATCTTGACATTTTTCTAATAATGATCTACATAAGAATAACATTAAATCATTAATTTAGTTTACAATAAAATTATTATGTGACCTAAATTAAAATTATTATAATTTACAATATAATGTTTTTTTCATGTTGAAAAGAGATTTAATATGTTTTTATTATGTTAAAGTGCTTCATGTAATGTCTTGAATTTTTAATTCTATTATCTGAATCTCTAAATTCTGAGGCTGTAGAAACGAAGAGCATGATTGAATTAGCTTGGTGGGTGAATCTCAAGTTGAAAGGAATTAAGCGTAAGGTAAACGAAATTTTGAAGGAAAAAGGATAGTAGGAAAATGGGGAGTTGTTTAAATCTGACAGTGTAAGGAATTTTAATTCGACAGAAACCTTATGGACTAAATTGCAAAAGTTTAAAATCGAGTGTGGTTAAAGTGTAAATAATTAAGGATATGGGATTTAATACAAATAACCAAGAATTTGGGGTGCAATATGTGATTTTAATTAGTGTGACCAATGGATTCATGACAAGTGTCATTGTTAGAAAAATAATGGTAAGAATAGCCTTACTTTTGGTGAAAAAGGACTAAAATACCCTTGGAAATCTCAAAAATGACCAAAATACCCCTAGAAGCTTCATGAAAACCCTACCCTCTTCTCCATTTCTCCAAAAAGCTGCAGCAACTCCATGAAAGCAAGCTTGGAAGTGTGAGAGAGAGAGAGAAGGAAGAGAGAGAAAGTTTCTCTTAGCTTTTTCACCCAAAAATACTTAGATTCAAGCTAAGGTGTAGAAGGGAAAGTTGTTCTTCTTCTCAAGCTCTATCCATTGATGTGCTTAGATTGAGGAAAAGCTCAAGTTTGATTAAGTTTGGGGAGCTCCAAGTGAGGATTTTCAAGTTGCACCAAGAGGTAAAAATGTTCTCCTCTAAGAGCTCTTTAATGTACTCTTCTTGGTTTCTTGAAATCTTGGAGGTTGGTGGGGTTGAGGATGATTAAACATGGAGTTTAGGATGATTTGAATATGTTTAATGGTGTTTTGGATGTTGCTATGTTAATCTATGGCTTTGGTTTGGTGTAAAAATAACAAGAAACATGATGAACACACTTGGGTTTTAGAGGTATAATGGTGCATGTATAGTATTGGCATGATATGTTTTAGAACTTGGTTAGATTGATGAAGTTAGAATAATTTTCATGAAATATGAAGCTTATGGAAGATGAAACTTTGAGTTGTGAAAGTGTTTGTGTGCATTTTTTCCCTTTTGAGAAGCTAAAAACCATAATATGGAAAAGAAGGAAAGAAGGAGTTTTAGTGTTTAATGTGTTTTCGGAGGATCAGCAAGGTACACGGGGTAGAACACGACCTGTGTTGTACCCCGTGTTCCTCGTCGAAGCTGATCAGTGTACTGCACGGGGTGCAACACTCCCCCGTGTTTATCTCAGGACTGATGGGCAGTAATGTACACGGGGTAGAACACGGCCTGTGTTCACCCCCGTGTTCTTCTCTGAATGAGTTGGTGAAGCCTCGAATCCATCCAGTGAGAAACACGGCCCTGAACACGGGGTTTGGGACCCCCGTGTTCTTTGTCAAGTGAACTTTTTGGCTTGATTTCTTCAGGATTTGCATGGTTTTGCCTTTGGATCCTTTTCTAATGTTCATATGTGTCATTTCAAGGCTTGAAAACAAGATATAGAGCATCTAAGTGTGCATTTACTTAAGTGGAGGAAGTAAAGAATATATGAGGTTTAAGGAAAATGATGATGTTCTAATAAGAACTATGGTGTGTATTTGTATAGACTAAGAAGTGACCACTTGGAAAGGCAAGGGGAATTGTAAAGAAGTTATTAAGTGAGGGCAAAGGGAACATCACATTGGAAGCTTGTGAAAGGTAGCTAGCTTTATCCTTAAGCTCTGTTTTCTATTTATATGTTTTTCTGTATATTATGCCATTGTATGGAATGTGTATGAAATAGCTGTGTGCGCATCCCGGGAAGACAGTGAAATGCTGTATATGAGGCCTATGGCCTGAGTGTTCCCCGGGATGATAATGAAATTGCTGTGTGCGGTACCTATGGCTAGACCCCTCGGGAAGACAGTGTGATACTGTGTTAGGCCTTTGGGCTCGAATTCACCCCGGGAAGACAGCGTGATGCTGTGTGAGGCCTAGGTACGATTGTTTGAGATGGCCATCTATTGAGATAAGTCCTTGAATGGGCTTGATGATTGCTGTGTGCAATGCATATTTCTTACAATGGTATGGTATTGAATATGATGATAAATGATTACTTGATTTCGAAACGTATGTTTTATTTGCTTAAGGATCTGGAATGGCTTGATATGTTTTTATGGCAATAGCTAGCTACTGGGAAACTTGTTTCTCATGTTTTTTTCTGTATTGTTACTAACCATTCCAGGTGATGCTTCCAAAGGCTCTCATGATAAGGGACAATGAGATTTTGAATTTGTATAAAAAAATGATTGTATAGTTAGTAATTTTGCAAGTGATGGATGTATATTTTGTAAATTGAACTTGTTGTATAATTACATGACCCTTGCCTAAAGCGTTTGAGATCCAGAAATTTGTGGTATTGTGAGATAGCCTGAAGTAGTTTGGAGTAGATGGCAAATTAATATGCAATAATTATCTATTAAATGAGGAATAAGGCGTTAATAAGTAAAGGAGTTACACTTCACAAGATTATGCAGACATTAGTCATATATTCTTTGCAATATTGGGTGAAATATAGGAACAACACATCCATTGATGTTGCACTTTTGGAAAAGTTGCAAATTTTATGACATGCCAATCATATCAAAATTGTAGATATCTTTTGCCACCTAAACTATTTGAGGATAGAGGATAACTATTGTTTAATGAGATGCTCATGATCATAAAAATCAAAACTATTCTAAATATGTAGTAAAAATGGATGCTTTTTCCTTTTATTCCATTTAAACAAAAGATGAAGTGAAAAAGAAATTTGTAAGTAAAATAAAAATGAATATGTATAGGTCATCAAATAAAAATTGATGTTGTAAATATTTATTACAAGTTAGTAAATATTTATTATAAGTTAGTAAATATTTATCATAAGTTATTGTGTGGTAGATATTTATTACAAGTTAACTATTTATTTATATGCTTTTAGATGATGGTTATAATAAAAATAGCCAATGTTGTTGGCTATTTTTTTAAAAAAATATAACTTTTGCATTATAATATTTTTCTAACAAAGACTTGACATAAAAACTACACTAGATTATCAACATATTGAACTATGTTGAACATTCTTATTCTAAAGAATAAGCAGTTTATCATTGACACTTAAGGAGACATAATATTTATAACTATGATCACTTTGAAGAAAAGTGATGGTAATTGTCTTTATGACAAAGGGCAAAAATATGGTTCATAAAGATAAGAGTTTTGATTTCACTGCTTTGAAGAAAAATGGTGGTGATTGTCTCTATGGCATCTTACTCGATGTCACCCTTTGCTTTCATATCCATGGTAACCATGCATCTTTTATCCTTAATCCCTTGCTATCATGCATTCCATCATAACCATATATTATTCTCAATCCCTTACTTTTAAGTCCAACACAAATTGTGGAAACTTGACATATGTTATGATCAAGAAATGATGACAACTCAGGAGTAATGACTTGCATTTTAGCAATTGATGATTGAGCACCATCAATCATGTATTGTTCTTATACACTAGCTAAATAAAAAATGGAGTAAAAACTCAAATGAAAATTGGAGTGAAAGAGAAACTATAGTATGAACACTTAAATGAAAAATAGAAGGATAGAGTAAAGAAAGCGAGCATCCAATTTATAAGCAATATGGGAAATTTGATGTGAATAATATTTTATTAATATTTTTTCTCATATTTAAGACTCTTAGGATGAGATGATACTTAATTGAATGAATTCTACATTAATTTGAGACTAATTGAATTAATTTGAACTTAATTGAATTTCAGACTTAATGCTAAATTTTTGGTACTATTTCATTTTTCTAATCATAACTTGAGCTCTAAATGTCAAATTTGGACGATCCTTATACCATTGAAAATATGGTAAAAGGTTCTAGAACTTTCTAGTTTGTTTCAAAGCCCAATTCTTCCATTTTGGAGATCAAAAGCAAGCACGAAATTAGCTAAAAGTTGTTGTTCTAACCTAGACCTAACCCTATTGCAATGATTAATTCATATATAGAGCTCCAAGTATCCAATTGATGCAAGGACAAGTCTAATTATTCCCTAAGATCCATACCTCATCATTCATGAAGCCTTTTTAGAGAAACTAAGTTGTTTTGAAGGTTAAAGTAGATAGATTGATGGCTGATTATATCAACTTGGACTGGATTGACCTATTTATAGTATTTTAGCTATAACTTGAGCTAGGAATGTTGAATTAGGCTGAAATTTTTAGGGTATATTCCTACAAGTTTGTTGTTAAGGCCTAGTCCTAATTATGCCTCAAAGGTTGTTAATAGTTAGAGGGTAGATCAGAACAAAAAGAGGAGAGAAGAAATAGATAATTTTTTTAGTTCTTTGATTTTTATTGTGTCTTTTGTCTTCAAGGGAAGGCTAATTTCCTTTGAGTTAATTCAAGGAATTATGACACTTTTCTCCTCTTGTATTATGAGATTTTAAATTGCATGATCATATATGTAATTGATTTCTCTTTTTCTTCATCTATCTTTTTTAATTTACATAAATTAGTTAGTTTGAATGTTGATTTAATATAATCTTGATTCAATTCTAAGGTTCATGATTGGGAATTGGTAAGGAATTTTAGTTGATTAATAATAATTTTTTATGGGGGTAAAAGGGGATGAATAGATAGTTTAGGATTCTAAATTAATTCATTTAATTTGGTTAAATTCTATCTTTAAATTAGTTTTAATCTAGCTTAGGAGTCATGGCAATTGTCTAACTTTGCTAATCTTAATTAATTAGACTCTAGATGATTATCTAACTTAGAGTTCATGAATTATTGCAGGGATTTCGGATAATTCAATGCTGAATAATCAATTGCAAGATCCAATTTATAGTGATCTATGATTAATTCCCCGAAGAGACCTTAAATTCCTTGGATCGACTATTTTTATTCATTGATATTCCTTATTTTTATTGTTACTACTCTATTGATTCTTCCATTAATTTTTTGCTATTATTTTTTGCTTATTTTGAACTCAAAAGTCCTCCCTTAAATCTAGTTCTACATTTATTTTGAATTATGAATTTTGCATTGCATGATTATTTTGCATACTGCATTAGTTTAAGTTTGCTCATTTTATGTTTGATTAATTGCATAAGTAGTTAGCATTTTGTTTTTGTCAGTATTTCAATATAATTTTACATTATAAACATAATTGCTAAGTAATCTAATCACAAAGGATTATTAAAAAGGATCTTTAGAGGTTCGACCTAGTTCGCACCATTTTGCTATAAACTTTCTTAAGAATTAGTAATTTCAATTTGGCCGGTTTGACTACCATGATCAAAATTCCACATTAGTTATTAAAAACAAATTGGCATCTTAAAAATGATTTTCTTTCACCTTAGGTTAGTTAACATACCTTTTAAATGCAAATTATTGGAAAAACTAACATTATAAGTGTTCGCCTCGTGAATGTCATAGTATATTTTAAATAGGCAAACTATTGAAATATAAATTATTTTTTCAATATCCAATGCCACTATAAATACAAATATTAATCTATTAAAATACATAAAATATTTATAGTTTTCAATAACACTATAAATGCAAACATTAATTGGTTATAAATAACCTTTTGATCAATTTTCAAGTATAACCGATGTTTTAAACACCAATGTTTGTAAATATAATTAGCAATTGATTATTAACATTCCTTTAAATACAATACTTTATAAGATTAGTTCAGTTAAAAACTAACATTATAAGTTTCCTAATAATTTTAAAAATACCACTGCATCCAAATAGATATCGATTAATTCCAAAATCTACGTCATAAGTTTTCTTATTTTCCTAATAACCTTTAAATGTAACACATTATGATGTTCGTTAAGTAAAAATTGATATCTTATGTTTTCTAATAATTTTGAAAAATGGTGTCACATTCAAATAGGCATTGGTTAATCCTAACATTATTATCTTAAGTTCCCCCATTTTCCTAATAATTATTAAATGTCATACATTGTGATGTCAATTAAGTAAAAAAAAAACATTGTCTTAAATTTCTTAAAAAATTTCAAAAATATCACTACATCAAAATAGATATTAGCTGTGTATTCTAACCATCATCTTGTTAGTCCTAATAATTTAAAAAATACCATTGTGTCAATATAGACAATTGTTTTGCCTTTGATTGATGTACATCCACTGACATAGAATCGTAATTCCATGGTAGTGACATTGAGTTTGAAAATATCTTAATTTTTCTCTTTTTAAGGAATATCTTTGAATATTTAAAAGGGTATTCTAATTATTCTTTCCTTTACGAATATTTACTTTTTTAAGAAAAATATTTTCCTTTTAAGATTTGAAAGTTGATGCTCAAAATTGGATCTTATATTCTTATTTTTTATTTTTAAAACTTTAATATCATTTTTCAAAACTTTATTTTTCCTTTTTTTGAAGATTCTTTTTCTTTTGATAAAAATTGGTTATCTTTTCCAAGAAGTCAAAAACTTGTTTTTCTTCTTTGAATGGTTTTACTTATTTTGTCAAAGATTTATTTTTCATTATTTTTCTCCAAATAAAATAAAATTTGTTTTTCCTTTTTGAAAAAATCTAACTCCTTTTCTCAAAACATGATTCCCTTATTACATTTTAAAATATTTTGTTAAAATTTTGTGAAAAATCTTCCATGAAGTTATCCAAATATTCATGCAATTTATCATAAGATAAAAAATATTCGAGTTCATTATCTATTTCTTGGTCATCTTGACTTTTAGCCGTAAAGCAATAGTTAGAAATGTTATCATCATATTCTTCTTGAAGCTCTTTTCTAGATGACTTTTCTTTATCATTCCACACGGCTGTCATTACTTACTTCTTAGTGGGTTTCTTTTGGAATTTTCTTTTCGACTATGGAAAATCACTTTCATTATCACCTAGTTTTTTACTTTCAAAGCAAGTTAAGGGCTTATTGCTAGTTTTGCCTTTGTTTTGCTCTTTTTAATTTTACAAGCTTAATTTATAAGCAAATCTAGAGAGCATTAAACATTGGCTATTAAATCATGACTAACATTTAAAGGTTTAGCAATTTAAATTATGGCATTGAAAATTCTTTTAGATGTTGATTATTTGAAAATTTGACATTGTAAATGTTCACAATTTTCCCTATCCTTATGAGTATTGTAGCATGATTTAAATGGGTTGATCATTAACATAACCTTATATGTCAGTTATTAACTTACATTGACATTGACATGGTAATTCATTTGACATTTCTAATAAGATCATAATTACAAATATTAACTGCATGTAGATAACCCTTAGGCCTTGGTTTTACTTATAACTGGTGACTAAAATACAAATATTATTTATAGTTTCTAGTAATATCATAAATATAAATATTAATTGGCTATAAATAGCATTTCAGTGTTGGTTCATTTGTACACTCGACATTTAAAATATAAATATCCTTTATAGTTTCCAATGACACCATGAATTTAAAAATTAATTAGCTATTAATATACCTTTAAACATTCATTTTATATAAAATTGACAACTAATCTTCTGCACATTCTTTCTATTATAGCTTTGGTATTCCTTTAAACAATAGATATTTGAAAATTGATATCATAAAGTAGAAATAAGTTTCTTTTTGAAATCCACATTGTGTTTTATTAAATAAACAACATGGTTTTCTCATATGTTTTTTAATGAATTTAGTAGTTCAACTTACAATTTCACATAATGAAATCTATGAAAACTTTAAACAATTTTATACAAGAATATCACTATCTAGTAAAGATCAAAGATGATAGTAAGAAAAAAATTAAATGTAATTTCATTTTCATAAATGAAAGTAAAGTTCAAATAAAGACTTCAATTATATGAAGAAAATTACAAATGAAAATACAAACTATTTTTACATCATAATCACTATGTATATTAATTTAGACCTAAAAATAGATCTTTCTTGTGAATTCCCATTTGTTATTTAATTTTTTCATTTTAATCATGAGGGTTTGCATAGAAAAATTGAAGGTAATTTAGTTTGCAAACTTTGGTGATAAAGGTGGACGATCATCGAATAGATATTGCCAAAATATTGGAGAGCTAATGTTTCCTACTTGATCTTAAATATTTGTAAATAAGAGACATTAGATTCTTAGATGGAGAGTTGCTATAAGATGTGAAGCCTTTCTAAGAATTACTTGAAGACAAACACAGAAGAAGAGTGATTGTGAAATTTATAGTGAGCAAGAAACAATAAACGTTAGTTATTAACAAAAGATCAGTGCTTTATGTATCACACTTCTCAAAGTAAGTGATAATTCACATAACATGGTAAATTGCACTTATTTTATGTAGGTCACAATAGATGTTGGTTGTAAATAATAGTTGTCATCTTAAGTTTTTATAGTTCCAACTCTTCATATCCTATTTAAAAGTAAGGCTTTACAATGTTGGCTTTTTATTGGAACCAACATGGTAAATTGCACTTAAGACTAACATGTAGGTCACAATAGATGTTGGTTGTAAATAATAATTGTCATCTTAAGCTTTTATAGTTTCAACTCTTCATATCCTATTTAAAATTATGGCTTTACAATGTTGGCTTTTTATTGGAACTAACATGGTAAATTGCACTTATTTTCAGAATTACCACTGTGCCATTATATATGTCAATTTTTACATTAATTGACGTCTATGTGTGAATGTTATATAGCAATTCTATAATAGTGCCTACCAAAAATATGGTGATTTAAAGTAAATTTCATGTAAGAAGGAAATAATCTCTTAACTCTTACTTACAATGAACTAAGAAGTAAACCTCTACACTTCTACAAAATTGCTATATAACATCAATAATTTGACCTATTTGATATTGATTATTCATCAACTTATACATGGGCATCATTATATGTTTGGAGTATTCAATGTCAATTTTTAGACTGGCATTGAATACATGTAACAACGTCGATTATTTTATAAAACTATTATGTTTCTATTAATGGATGCTATACTAGTCAATCATTAGGATGATTATATTTGCATACATTGTATTACATTTTTTTAAAGGCACTACAATTATTATATTTAACATTATATCCTTATAATATATGAAAATATAATAATTATTCTTCAAATAATTTATATTATTCCTAAAATATCCTTGGCCAAGTATTGTTGTAAATTAAGGTAATAATAATGTATCAAGATTAGTATGTATATTAACTGATGACTATAATTATAGATATGAGATGTCAAGTTAACTCATGAGTAAATGTTAGAGAATAAATGTATTGGATTGACTTGCTATAAGAATGCTATATCGATTATTGTGTGAATGTCATAACATGTTTTTATAATGATAATGATATTTATGGTTCTTTGACTTGAAGTTATTACGGTTCTTTACTTGAGAAGTTATGTACTTGGATACTAACAAATGTCACTAGTAATAAGGTTTGCATAAAAAGTGATAATTATGTATACCATGAATCATGTGAAGGGATATAAGTAATCTAGATGGGATTTTATTCCTCTTATGTACTAGAAATGATATCTGTGGGTTCTTTGATTAAGGAAGACTATGAAATGGATGACCATACTCAAATGAATTGATATGTGATATTGATTCATTTTTCTTTAGTCAATCTACTCAAGAATGAAGAAAACACATAGATTGAATTATGAATAAGGTGACACATTCCATGTCTTGAGTTTCATATTGATATCCAAAACAAAAAAAAACTAAACTATATGAAATATTAGTCACATAAAGGCTATGTCGAATCATTTACATTCTCACTACTTAAGTGGGAATGATGCATTACTATATATCATTTACTATTTGTAGTACTAAAAATGGATTTTAGGATTACTACTAATGCAATGAGAACCTATAAGGTCACAGATAAAGAATGTGTCATATATTGGGGTTATAGTTTAATGAGGGACTTTTAGTCAAATTGGGGCTCCTATTTGTGATAGGCCTAATATGATTGGCTTCTGTTAAATAATACCATAATATGATTAGGTTATACATAGAGGACACTACATATGGGTTAGTTATTAGTTGGAGTTATGTTTAGGCTTGATTAGTAGTCAAAGCCTAGTTATTTCTTTTCTTAAAGTAGCTTTGGTTAAAGAATATTAATGAATTTTATTTATAAGATAAAATAAATTAAGCAAATAACAATATTTGACTAATATCAGTTAAATCTTTTTGAAAGGAAATATCTGGATGAGATATTAATCTATTAAAAGAGAAACTATTTGACCAAGATAATTATCACATGATTTAATAAATATTTAACTAAGATTAGAGAAACATGAAGGTCATTATCTATGAGATAGAGAAAGTCCTATAAGATTTTTGTAAGATTGATCTATAATAAGAGAAAGTGTCGTAGCTAGCACTATGTTGAGAGTAAGAGAGTGTGGTCCTTTCTATTTAGATTGAATTATTCAATTGCTCGTGTGGATATCATAGAGGCATTACCCTTTTGAATGAGGTTTGTGATTTATGATAATCCTATTTTTATGCCTATGATTGGATATTCAAATACTAGTGATTGGATTGTTCATCAGGAAGCAAAAGTATGTTTCAAGCAATAAAGTTATGAATATTAACAAAGGTTTACTTCTTTTGCTTGGATTCTTAATGGATTTTGAAGTAATTTTTAAAACTTTTCATTGTGCTATTTGATTTTAAAACTCAATAGTTTCATTTGTAAATATTGTTGAACCATTAAAATAGGATGTCGATTTGTAGGCTATCATTAAAAATAGATGTCTTTTCATATCTTAAATTTCACATTGTATTTCAACTTGTATTAAATACTTGATATGTAATGTCAACATAAAATGACAGTGATTTAGAATAACAAACATGATTTACTATTTTTTTAGTACAATTCACCTAAACCCTATTACACTAAGAGCAATATTTAAATCTAATTGTAGAATTTAGCTATATTATTATACAAGCAATATTATTACAAACAATAGTATTTAAGCCCTATTTCAATTTGTCTATGGTTAAAAGTAAAATCCCAATACAATAAACACTTAATGGCTATAATTTCTTGCATTTAATTAGGTTCAAATAATTGAAGATATATAATATGTACTTGTTACAAAATTTAAATAATACCTCTAAATGCTAATGGAATAAATTCAGTCTTCCAATGGAATTGCCATTGACAAATTTTTTTGTTAAACACATTGTAGCTAAAGAAGGACACAAGCACATTAGAATTGATGTTATAGGTGCAATATTAATACTATATGCTTTTATTAAGAGAAATTTATTAAATAACTTATGTTTTTAAACTTTGGTAACATCATATGTTATTTTCATAATGCTTTTATCATATTAGTGACTAGCTCATTGCAATGCACCAAAATTAGTTTATTAATAGTTTCCTTAAAATAAAGTAGTATGGTGAAGCAACTATGTCGTATCCTTAGTGATCCCTTGATAAATCTTTTCTAATTGATTTACTAATAAAGTTTACACAATTGTTTTAATTATTTACGCACTAAAAATGTAAAGAATGGATGCAAACAAAATGCAATTACAGATCATGTAGAACATTAGTAGAATGAAAGAGGAGCATAATGCCAAAATAGAATGCAATATGTAGTATGCAAAACTAACATAGAATCTGAGTTAGGGAGTTTTATGAATTGAAATTGAAATAAACGTATTAAATAAAACAAAATACAAAGTAAATAGTAAATAAGTGTCATGACCCAATTTCAAGCATCATGACTGGCATAAAGACATTTAATTGAGATTAAGCCAATCAGATATCTTTACAAGCCTGTAAGAAACTATATCTGATTATTTTGTAATAAAAGGGAAAAATATAATAGTAGCAAATAATATAAATAAAGTAAATTGCATTGCGCATGCAATGAAAAATTAATCTATGATATTAATATGCAGTAGCATAACAAAATTATTTAGTAATACACATAGACTTGAATTGTACTGTGAATGACTCAAAATGCACTATGCCCTATGGAGATCAGAAGGCTTTATGCAGTATATCAATCTTTCGCTGGAGCTCCTTGTTCTTTATCTGTAAAGTAAGACAACATTGAAGAAAAATGAGTATATAAAATACTTAGTGAGTGAGTAGCTGCTTAATCTTTATTCCCATAGTTTTCCATGATCAATTTTCTTTGATACAAAATTAGGAAGACTAAATAAATTTCTGTATACTTAACTTTGTTTGCATCTAATAACTACAATCTGTCTTATGCATTATGTATTAATATTATATTTATAGATATGGCTAGTATGGTATACAGATTTTCTCCTTATTTCTTTGGATCAACCTTAACCCACTCGCTTCCAGCCTTTTACTTCCACTTCTTACTACCCCTCTCCTTCTTCTAGAAGGATGCTGTAAGCCATAGGCCAATCTCCCCCACACATATCAAATCACACAAATGAGCCTTTGTAGGCTTTTCATGCCAATTATGGCAAAATCATGTCAATTCAACATAATAAAGGTATGGTTAATAACAACTACCCATTAGCATCCTAATTAATTTTCCTTTATCACTATAATAAATATGGATTTCAAATTTGACATTAAAGAGTGTAAATCATTGCATATTCTCCTAATGCATCACAATTTCAATATATTTAACATTCCACCACTCAATCTAATCTATCACTATATTCTATACCATAAAGAAACATTCAATTAATTACAATAATTCAACACATTGTTCCAAACATATTCTACTATCATCACAATGTGTTTCTAAGCATCAAATACTTAGTGTATTTCATAAATATTCATTTAACAATACTATTCACGTTCAAAATCCAGAACAAGGCAGCAGAGGGCAAGTTACCATAAGAGACCTTTTTGTGACTTCTAAAACACCTCCAAAATTTCTCAAGTAATTATATGATATTCTAAGCATGTTAATTAACAAATATGAGTCATTAAGTTTCACAATTAATCAAGAGAATCTACCCAGAAAATTCGTGAATCATGCCCTTCCAGAACAGTTTCAATCTCTAGCAATACTGGAGTTCTAAAATTGTAGGAATTTATTCACCAGGAAAATAAGCTTCAATTATCACAAAAATTGACTACGTTTTAAAAAAAATATGGAATGGTATTCAATAATTTTTATGGAATTTTTACTAATCATCTAGTGCCCCAAATAATTCAAAAACAGAAGTGAAATGATTCACGCCCTGTTTCTGGGCGAGCTACACCTTTGTGTAGAGATGTCCCTTGTTCAGGTTTCTAAAAATTTCTAAAAATTTCCAGTAAATTCTATATGTATCCTAACATCATAAGAGACTATAAAATGGGTGGATCTAAATTTTTAAGAGGCTCTAGTATGTCCCTAAAATTCGTGGCTCATTTCTTGGTTTTCAGGAATTCCAGGAGCAAAAATCAGCAAAACAATTTCTAAGTTCTTTGTATTTTCTCTTCACTCAAGGCTTAACAAATGGTAATATAATCATTCATTCATGCTAATATTGTTCTAATATATTCAAAAACAATTCAAGAACACAAGTTTTCAACACCATGCCTTCATTGCATGGCCACACACTTAGCTTCATGAAATCACAATTTTAGAAAGCAATATTGGCAAATTTGTAATCAAAATTCAATGGGAAATCAAGTGAGCTGCTACTCACCTCTGAACTGTTATACTTCAAAGCTTTAAGTTGCTCCCTAAAATGAAAGAGTTTCTGATTTGAAGAGAAAAAGATGATATCTCCAAGTTGTAGATGATTTCTCCTAGCAATTCAAGCAAGCAAGTAGCAAGAACTTGAAATTTTGTGGTTGATTGAGCTTATTTGTGTATTTGGTTGTGTTAAAAGCTTGAAGAAATCTCCTATGGAAGTTGTAATTTCGTGCAAATGAGGGGGAGAAGAGCTGAATGAAGTTTTCTAAAGGTTTCTAGGGTTTTCTACAACTTTTTAAAAAATGGGCCTTTTTTTGCAATTTAGCCCAAAATTCATGAAATATTTTTTATACTTTTCTTGCTATTTGCTGCAGCTAGTGACAAAATTTTTAGCACTCTCTTTAGCCAAAAATTATCCAAAATTAATATAAAATAATGGGCTAAAATTCAAGCTTTTTAGAAAATTATAATTTAACCCCAAATCTTTTTAAAATTTTATCTTTACCTAAAATTTTTTGGTCAATTTTCAATTTAGTCCTTGGATTCAATTTGGGCCTTAATAAATGGAGTTTTTTTGGTCAAAAATAATTTTAAGAAATCAAACTAAAATTATTATAATTTCATCCTATTTTACCGAATTTTAGTTCACCCAGACCCTTAAAATTGAGTTAAGCCTTATTAAAATTCCTCTAATCTTTTGAGCACATTTCTAACAATAATTTAATTCAAATTTTATCTCTATCAATGTTTCAAAAGGTCTAGAAGAGCTTCTCATGGTTACCCATTCTTAATTTTCCTAGGCTAAGCATGTTTAACTGAGAATTGCTAATTTACTTTGATACTTTAGGAGTAGTTCTTGGAAAAGTCTCCTAGGGATATTACAGGAAAAAATTCAATGAATTCAGATATCTAGTTTGCATTAATTATGGATCAATTTATTATTAGAATTTCTAATTAACTTTTCAACCATGAATTACCTCATATCTCTGCAATACTTTGTGAATCCTACATTAGATTATCATCTAGGATTTAATCAATTAATATTAGTAGAATCAAATAACTACTATAATCCTTAAGTTGAATCACAATTGATGTAAAGATAGAATTCAATTGAATTAAAAAATGAAATTAGAAACCTCCAAATTAATCCCTCAACCTTTTGTCCTTATATGTAAAATTATAATTAACTAACCATAATTTAATGTGAAAACAACAAAAGGTTAGGAATCATAAAGATGAATACCAATTATACCAAATCAACATCCAACACATGCAATTTCAAGAAATTAATTTAAGTAATTAGGGAAAGAGGAAGATTAATTACAAAAAGTTAATATTACAAATCATAATCTCATAATTTAGTAAAGAAGAGTCTCAAAATCCTTGAATTAACTCCAAAGTTCGAACTTTCATGGTTAGAGAACCCAAGCTAAAAGAAAAAAGAGAAAATTGTGCTACTGAATTTTATGTAAAGTTTGAGTGTCTAAAGAGTTCTTTACCTTCTGCCTAACTTAATTATCCTAAAATCTTATTAGACCTAAATCATATTCTTCTTAGGAATACAAAGATAGGGCCTTCCTAATTTTTAGAAGTTAAAAACCTATTTTTACAAAGTAATTAACACTAAGAGTTACAATAGTGAATTCTCATAAGTTTAACTTCCACTTAGTATAAGATCACCAAAAAAACATAATTTGATTAAACCATAAACATACAAAGTTGTAGAGTTGGGTGTTATGAAGATTTAGCTATTGGTTTTCACATTAATTGGATCTCTATAACTCTAGATATGATCCAAAATATCAAAGCTAAGTCAATTAGGGCAAAAATAGGACTTTAGGATTATTGGCTAGATAATGCTTTAATGAATCTAAATTAGGCTTTGACCAAAACACCAAAGTTGTAGTTCTTTCTTTAAGATTTCTAATGGTATAAAGATTACCCCAATATGATATTTAGAGTTCAAGATATTGCTAAAAAAATAGTGCAAAAATTTAGTATTAACTAAATAAATTTAAAATATTGTTAAACTAACCCAAAATTGCAAAATAAGGCCAATTGTATAAAATTAAGCATATGTAACTCACTAAAAGACATTAAATGGGAGAAAATAAAATAGATAAAATTTTACATATCAAATTCGCCCACATTAGCTCTTGCATGTCCTTAAATAAGACATAACTTTATTCAAAATAAAGAAACAAAAGATTTCACTTTCTAAAGACTTCAAAATCATAAATTGACAAGCAAGAAACAAAAAAAAGCCATCAATACATCATGAAGAAAACTCTTGATAAGCTTGAAACTAACTAACATAGTAATTTCATTCAAAAAGAGTAGATCAATATAGTATACTCTCATATAATTCACTCTCCAACTCTTAAGTGTTTTACTTAAGTTTATTCTATGAAATTGTCTTATCATAAGCTTGCTGATCATCTAATCTTCACTACTTAAATCACATGCACAATTTAAATTAAGAGAACTTTATTCTAGGTTGTAATGTGGTTAAAGGAAGGGGAGGAAAAATAAAGATAATAAAGGTTAGAAATAAAAAAATTAATAGAGCACGTAAATTAAAAATATATGGGCTAATCATAAATAATTTTAACTTAAAACAACAAGTCAAATTCAAATTCAAATACTCATTAACTTTTTTTTTATATATTTTCATCAATATCACTTTGCCTTATTCTCTTTTTTTTTAACTTTACTTTATTTTTTTCTTTTTTAATTTTTATTTTACTTTTTTTTCTCAACTGACCTTTGAACTTTAAGTATAATGACTTGATGACTTTTCATAACACATAAACTCATATATCTCCATACTTATTCAAGAGTACATATAATAAAAATTTAAATGCTTTATTGATCCTTAAAGTTATGTAAAGATAATTGTTTTCATTAGAAAAATGCTCATAGGGCTAATTAACAAAGAGAAGGGCAATTAAAGCTCAAGAAGAGTTAATAAAGGCAAATACTCAAGGTTAGCTATATATCTTTAGCTCTAACTTAAACAAAGAAATAATGCCTTTGTCATTTTTGTGCATGCATGTATAAATGTAATCTTAAAAAGAATCAAAGCAAGTTTCAGAGAAACAAATTATAAGAGAACATCACATAAGAAGGAAAGAAAAACGGCATGATTTTTCAACTACAAAAGGCTTATAATCTTGCAAGTTTAGTCATGCTACCAAGTTCAATCTATCAATTCAAAATCCATCATTACATTAATTAATTATAAGAAGCAAAATCATTCATTTAATCATGTTATGAATCCAGTCTAACTTTAATTGAATCCTATTCATGAAAATGCCAAATCTTTATCAATGGAAAGCAATTATAATAGGTTAAACACAAGTGAAAAATACATTTTTTTAAAAAAAATCTATTTTTAAAGCATTAAAAAGTATTAAATGAAGACATAAAGAGTATATCCTAAAAGGTCTCCCTCTACACTTAAATTTTACATTATCCTTAATAAAATACATATCAACATTATTATCAAGATCAAGAAAAATAAAGGACAAGTAAATAAAAGAGAAGGGTAATAGAAAGCAAATCTAAATTGACTTAGTTACCTACTAAGAAGCATTTTTCTTTAACGTCTTTGATTAGACTTAAGCTCCTTCATCAAGAATAAACTAGGGTCCCTAACTCTATTACTTCCACCACTTGCTCTTAAAAACCTTTATAGAATGGTTTAAACTTATGCCATTGACTTTGAATACTTTGTTATTTTTCAAACTCTTGATCTCAATTATATCATAAGGAAAAATGTTATTAATAACAAAAGATCCATTCCAATGAGAATAAAGTTTAACTAATATTAATTTAAGCCTTGAATTAAACATTAAAATTTTTTAGCTAATCTTAAAAGTTTTTTAAAAAATGAGCTTATCATGGAATGCCTTTGTTTTCTCTTTGTAAAGCCTAGAATTCTTATAGATCTTAAGTTTAAGTTCTTGCAATTCTTGCAATTGCAATTTTCTTTCTTCTTTATATGCCTTCAAATCAATGTTACACCTTTTTATAGCCTAAAATGCTCTATTCTCCAACTTTACAAGAAGATTACATGCTTTCACAAAAATAATTCAATATAGAGATATCCTAATAGGAGTTTTATATATAGTCCTATAGGTCCAAAGTACATTATTTAGTTTAAGGCTCTAATTTTTTCTATTAGCTTCATAGTTTTTTTTCCAAAATTGACTTAACTTATTTATTAGAAATTTCTACTTGCCCATTTATGTAGGGATGATATGGTATAGAAACTCTATGATAAACCTTATATTTCTTCAATAAAGCCTTAAATGCTCAATTACAAAAATTACTCCCTTGATCACTTATCAAAACATGTGGAATGCCAAACTTACTAAAAATGTGAGACCTAACAAAATCTATAACAACATGTAAAAAAGCTGAAAATGAGGGAAAAGGACCCATAGAATCAATGCCTTACACATAAAAAACATAACAAAAAAGCATAGAAAATTAAGGCATCTCATGTTTATAAGTTAGATTCCCTATTCTTTGACATTGTTTATAATTCTTATAAAAAATGTAAGCATCATGGAACAAAGTAAGCCAATAAAAACTAAAATCAAGTACTTTTCTTTCTATTCTTTTAGGTCCAAAGTGACCTCCATAAGTATGATTATGACAAAATGAAAGCATGGAATAAAACTTAGAATCATGTACAAATCTTCTAATTATTTGATCAGTACAAAATCTTCACAAATAAGAATTATCCTATACATAATATTTGGCCTCACTTTTCAATTTAACAATTTGAACTTTCATAGTATATGTAAGCAATTCATTAGCAACCGAATAGTTCATTAAATTAGCAAACTAAGGATCTTTACTTAGTAGTTCAAAAAGCTACTCATCTAGAAAGTGTCATAAATAGGAAAAATGTCTACATCACTTGGAATCTTACTCAAATGATTTGCAATTAAGTTTTTAACACCATTCCCATCTTTAATCTTAGTGTTAAATTCTTGAAAAAATTACATCCATCTAATCAAGTGGGGTTTTGCCTTGGGTTTCTTCAAAAGGAATTTCAAAACTACATGATTAGAAAACATAACCACTTTAAACTAAGTATGATCTAAATTTATCTAAAGTAAAAATAATAGATAAAAGTTCTTTTTTTATGATGGGGTAATTAGCTTGGACAACATCCAAAGTTCTTAAAGCATAATAAATCACATAAGGTTATTTTCCCCATTTTTTATGCAAGAATAACACTAATTGCATAGTTGGAAGTATCACACGTCAACTTAAATGGTAAATCCTAAGATGATGATTAAATGATGGGAGTAATGGTAAGAACTTGCTTTAACTTGTCAAAAGCCTCCTTGCAATGATGATCAAAGTTAAATTTTACTTCTTTTTGGAGTAACTTGGACAATGGAAGAGCAATCTTGCTAAAATCTTTAATTGAGCATTTATAAAAACCTGCATGACTAAAAAAAGATGCACTTTCCATACACAAGTGAGGTAAGGTAAAGTGGTAATCATATCAAACTTAGTAGGATCTATTTAATGCCTTTGCTACTTACTATATGGCCTAAAACTATCCCATACTCTATATGAAATGACATTTTTCAAAATTCGGCATAAGGTTAGTTCAATAC
Source organism: Sindora glabra (assembly GCA_020226215.1). Taxonomy (NCBI): domain Eukaryota; kingdom Viridiplantae; phylum Streptophyta; class Magnoliopsida; order Fabales; family Fabaceae; genus Sindora; species Sindora glabra. The sequence continues at coordinate 20,573,840 of CM035230.1, read as the reverse complement.
ATTTACCTAACACCTTAGAAAGATGATCTAATCATGGATTAAAAGAGAAACCATAAACCAAAAAATCATCAATGAGTACTTCTATGCAATCTTCTAAAAAATTAGAAAAAATACTCACTATACACCTTTAAAATGTACCAAGTGCATTGTATAGGCTAAAGGACATTCTTTTATAAGTAAAAGTGCCAAAAGGACATATGGATATTGTCTTTTCTTAGTCTTCTAGTGTTAGAGTATATGCCCTAAAACCAATCATATTGGTGATTGCAATTTTAAATCATATTATTTTAATGGCAATTCTAATTATTATATTTATATATATTGTTTGCATAATATATTTAATTATGATAATAACCTTAGAATAATTATATTCTTAAATGTCCCTAGTCATATATCATTGTGGATTAGGTTGCTTTGATATGTTAAGACTAGCATGTGTGAAGACTTATATAGGATATTAAGTTTACACATGAGTACAAGTTAAAGAACTTGTATACTGGACCAACCCATCTTAAGAACACTATATGGATCATTATATGAGTGTCATGAGTGGTTCTTAATGATTATTATTAATATGGTCCTTTGACCTGAGATCACTAAGGTTCCCTACATATGAGTTTCATATTTTGATATTATTCTATATCACTCATGGTTGAGTGAATGCAAGGGTAGATATTGGATATGTCAGATATCATGCAAAGGGGTTTGTGTGATCAAGATGAGATTTTTCCTTTCTATATAACAAGAGTAACATCTGTGAGTCCCCTTGATTAAGTAAAGCTGAGAAAATGCATGGCCATGCTCAGATGAATTGACATGGAATGTCAATTACATTTGTTTCAGTCAGTTTACTTAGAAATCAAGAAATCTCAAGATTGGGCTATATAGGAATGACACGATCCATGTCTCGTGCTCAATCTAGATGTATAGGAAAAAAGGACATAGGTGATGATCATGTGTAAAAGTTTAGTCAGATCACTAACTTTCTCATTACTTGGGTAACAATGATATGTTGCTAGGCACTGATCATTATTTATGATCATTAATATAGTTAATAATCATTGTCAATGTAATGAGAGCCTATAGGGTCGCACACTTAGAGCCTAGTGGATTTGAAATTAATAGACTAAATTGTTTGGGCCTAATATTTGGAAATTCATGTTATAATTATAAGGCCCAATAGTAAGCCTATAATTGTACATGGAATAAAGCCCAAATAGGTTAGGATTTTTTATGCACCTATTTAAATAGGCTTGTTAGGTAATAATAGTGGATGCATTATTATTCATGCATCTTAAGCATAGAAAAATCCTAGCACCTCTGCTTAACTAAAACTCTTGAACAGGCATAGCTAGCACTATGAGGTAAAGGAGAATAATTCCAACTAGTGTTCGTGTGGACGTTCATTAATGATTTGCGGGTTCGTGTGAATACCTCAGAGTCTTTGGCCGAAAAAGAAGCTGAAGAGGTGATCAACGATCAAGTTTTAGAGTCATCACAAAGGTATTCAACAAATCCTTGTTCTGATTTAACATTTTTGCATGGATATGATGAATAGGATTAGCTTATTCCATTATGCTTGTATGGCTCCTAATCCCAACATCTAGAGCAATATGAATCTAAAAGCAACTAGTGTAGCCATCCAAGAAGCAACAATGAGATTTTTCAACTAACCTCTCTAACATTTGATCAATGAATGGCAATGGGAAATAATCTTTTCTAATTGCTTGATTCAACTTCCTATAATCAATGCATACTCTCTAATTATTTTGGACTTTAGTAAGGAGCAATTCATTATTTTGATTTTTCACCATTATCAAGCTAGTTTTCTTAAGAACAACTTACATTGGACTTACCTACTTGCTATTAAAAATGGAATATATGATACTAGCCTCTAAAAACTTAGTAGTTTCTTTCTTCACCACATCCAGAATTAAAGGATTAAGTCTTCTTTGAGGTTTTCTCACTAGTATGGCTCCTTCTTTAAATAAAATTAGATGTATATAGGTAGAAGGGCTAATATCAAGAGTGTCCACAAGTATCAACTTAATTACTTGCTTGTGAGACCTTAAAATATGTAGCAACTTCTCTTCTTGCTTGGGTTGTAGATTCTTTGTTATGATGATTGTAAACTTTTTATTCTTTTCCAAAATAGCATACTTTAAATGTTTTAGAAGAGATTTAAGCTCCAAGATTACAAAAGGTAATAACTTGGTGGTGGAAACCACTTTTACAAATTGAATTTCTTCTTAGACAATAAATTGTGCATCTTTTAGAATAGTGTTGCTTTTTTCAATTATAAATGAAGAAATTTTATCACATATGGAACATTAGTTATTATTATCATAGCAAGTGTACTTATAACCATCAAAACAATCTATAAACTTAAAAATTTGAGGAAAATTAGTAAGCATATCATTAAGAGTATTTTTAGCAAGTTCATCAAGCACATTTACTTGAAATATAGAATGCTTGTCAACAAGGTATTTCATGGCTTTAAAGATATTGAAAGTCATAATTATATCTTTAACTTCTATAAAAAAAAGGTGACATCATCCATATCTATCTTTGTTTTTGCTATTTTAAGGAATGGTCTTCCTAGGATCAAAGGTGCATGGCTATTGGAAGATTCATTCCCCATAGGTAAAATGTAAAAGTCCATTGGAAACATCAATTCTTTGACTTGAATTAGCACATCTTCAATAACATTAGCAAGATTTATAGTACTTCTATTAGCTAGTTGAATGATAACTCTTGTTTGCTTCAGAGGACCAAGCTATAAAGAAGAGAATATTTACATTGACATGACATTAATGGAAGCTTCCAAGTTTATCAAGGCATGTTTAAATTTGTTGTTGCCTATAATGTAGGAGATGTGAAATGTCCTTGGATCTTTGCATTTTTAAAGTAAGTTTAGTTGAAAGATGGCTAATACATTCTAACCCAAGCTCACTCTTTCATTATCATATTGTTGGTGTATATACCCTAAAACCAGTCATAATGGTGATTGTAATTTTGAATCATGTTATTTTAATGGCAATTTTAATTATTATATTTATATATATTATTGCGTAATATATTCAATTATGATAATCACCTTAGAATAATTGTATTCTTAAATGTCCCTAGTCATATATCATTGTGGATTAGGTTGCTTTGATATATTAAGACTAGTATGTGTGAAGACATATATGGGATATTAAGTGTACACATGAGTACAAGTTAGAGAACTTGTATGCTGGACCGACCCATATTAAGAACACTACATGGATCGTTATATGAGTGTCATAAGTGGTTCTTAGTGATCATTATTAATATGGTCCTTTGACCTGAGATCACCAAGGTTCCCTACATGTGAGTTTCATATTTTGATACTATTCTATGTCACTAATGGTTGAGTGAATGTAAGGGTAGATATTGGATATGTCACATATCATGCGGAGGGGTTTATGTGATCAAGATGGGATTTGTCCCTCCTATATAATAGGAGTAACATCTATGGGACCCTTGATTAAGTAAAGTTGAGAAAATGCATGGCCATGCTCAGATGAATTGACATGGGATGTCGATTATATTTATTTCAATCAGCTTACTTAGGAATTAAGAAACCTTAAGATTGGGTTATACGGGAATGACACGGTCCATGTCTCGTGCTCAATCTAGATGTATAAGACAAAAGGACATAAGTGATGATCACGTGTAAAAGTTTAGTCAAATCACCGACTTTCTCATTGCTTGGTAACAATGATGTATTGCTAGACACCAATCATTGTTTATGATCATTAATATGATCAATGGTCATTGCCAATGTAATGAGAGCCTGTAGGGTCACACACTTAGAGCCTAGTGAATTTGAAATTAATGGACCAAATTATTTGGGCCTAATATTTAGGAATTCATGTTATAATTATAAGGCCCAATAGTAAGCCTATAATTGTACATGGAATAAAGCCCAAATAGGTTAGGTTTTTCTATGAACCTATTTAAATAGGCTTGTTGGGTAAAAATAGGATGATTATCATTATTCACATACCCCAAAAGGCACAGAAAAACCCTAACACCTCCCTTTGACTAAAACCCCTGAAGAGGCGTTGCTAGCACTACGAGGTGAAAAGAGATCAATTCCAACTAGTGTTTGTGTGGACATTCATCAATGATTCTTGGGTTCGTGTGGATACCATAAAGGTGCAGCCACATTAAACACTGCACTAGTGATATGATCTTCTAGTTTCTATTCCGGTTCGTGATTTGGAGAGCAGATTGGATTGGAAAACTGACAGAAGCAGATCGAATTTGCTGTGTAGCGGACAGAAGATTTTTTGCCAAAAGGTATAAATCCTAATCCCTAATCTATGGCGTCCTAAATTCGCATGGATCCTTGATGAAAATCGTGTAAAATTTTTATTTCGCTGTGCATGTATGATGCACGATTTCCAACATATATAACTTTCTTTTGCATATACATAGCTCCTTAGGGAGTTTGGCATACTTAAGAATTTTCTTGATAGCATCCAATAACGGAATGTTTACTTCCACCTTGAAAATAATTGTATTAAAATCCCTTACTTACATATTTTTAAGGCAAGAATGTAAGAAATATTTGTAGACCTTAGGATTATTAGAAAATATCATAACACCTTAGTTAAAGCCCCTTTACTATTGATGCTATCATTCTCTTTTAGTTTGTAATATGGTGCCCTATATTTTGAACATTTCTCTAAATTTTTATTCTTGTTTCAATACAATATGAAATTAGTAGGGAAATATGTATCTTCTTGTACTCCATACTCATTAGGCATGTGACTTTCTTGAGTTTATAAGTAAAATCTAATAACTAATTACCTTTACAAAGCATTTCTTTCAATAATTGTAGTAATGCTATGAAGTTGTTATCACTCCAATCATTCCCTACCTTTAAGTTGAACAATCTCAACACAATAGATAATCATGTAAATTTGTTGCAACCCCAAATACAAAAGCTTCTCCATATCATTCAATAACTTATGAGGGACATGTGTGGGTGCTTAGGGAAATTATCTTTAATATCATGAACCATGTCCTTGAATTGATAATCTACGCCTATATTTATGTCATAATCTCTGTGGGATTTCTTAACTTTATAAGTATAAGAAAAACTAGATAACCTTCATTTTCTAAGTCATATTTATTGCTTATATCATTTTGGTCAATGCTATTGAAAAATAAATGTGTTCTTATCCCTGATGGATTGAGCATTTTAATATAAATATATTCCTCACATGGATAAAATATAAGCTTATTACAATATCCTTTTCTTTATCTTTATCTATAATAAATCTAATAAACTTGTCAGCCTTTTTCATATATTTAAGAGTCAGATAATTAGTAGACATCCACCTGCAATCCATGACTACCCAATTAGAAGAAGAAATGTGACAAATACATAAGAAATCCATACATTAAAGAATACAAGTATAAATATGTGAACAAAATGGAAATTTTAATGAAATTGCTAAACATAGATCAACTCCTAGTCCATTGAAAATCTTAGAAAAAGAAATTAGAGGCATAAAATCCAAACAAAAATAGAGCTATACAATCACAACATTATATAATTCTTCCTTGTGATTAGATGAAAAATGACCACCATGAATGCACTTTAACTTAATGAAAAAGACTTTAATTAGCTAAAGGACGAATGAAAAGTTGAGTGCAACTTTTCTTGAACTTTAATAGGAGTATCCTCTTAAGACATAATGAATTTTAAAAGGAAAATTGAAGGACTTTGCACTCTACTCTTTAGTGTCATGTGAGAGATTTCCATCTATTTCAACTTCCACTCTTGTTTTCTTGAATTATTTGAAAAGTAAAATGATATTATTTGATATTCCATATCAATTATATATTAAAATTGATGTTTAATATTTGACATTCGATGTTAAAATGTTAATGGTCATATATAACACATTAGTTAATAGACAATTGTTATCTTAATTATTTTCTATGTTAGTTATACTAAAATGATCCAGCCAAGTTTCTCTGGACAGACAATATGTAGAGAGAAGTATGATGGATCAAATATCTTCTTCTCTCTCTCTCTCTTTTTCTTTTCTAGTTATATATATATATGTACTTATTATAGTTGAGTTGGATAATGCCAGCTTGTAACCCGAGTGGGGGCACTTATCTCCCTAGTAGTTATGTTAGGCCTTCGATAGCCAACGTAAAATCTTTATCGAAATTTCATATATGGATTATAGACAATGATTTATTAATACTAATGCTAAGTCGTTACCCGGAAGTAATACGTTGTATGGCTCGAGTGTAGTGTTAAATGAACTAGAGCTGCTGCATTGGTGCCCGAATGTAGTGTTAAATGAGCAAAGGTCCTCACATTTTTTTGGATGGATATGGGTAAAGAAGCTAATCCATGAGAATATAATTAGATTTGGTACTTGGAATATCGACACACTAACAAGTAAATCTTTGGAGGTTGTGGACACCATAATTTGGAGAAGGATTAACATCATGTGTCTTCAAGAAACTAAATACGTTGGAGAAAAAGCTAAGGAACTAGACACTAAAGGTTTTAAACTATGGTACACAGGAAAATTTAGAGGAAAGAATAGAGTTGATATTATTACAGATAAGAATTGGAAGAAGAATGTGGTGGATGTAAAAAGGACGGGGGATAGGATCTTATCTTTAAGACTAATAGTTGCACAGAACACTATCAATATTATCAATGCCTATTCACCACAAGTAGGATCGGAGGCACATTTGAAGAAGTTTTGGGAAGACCTAGAAGGATTGGTTAAAGAATTTTCACAAGAAGAAAAGATTTTCATCGGAAGGGATTTAAATAAACATGTTGATAATGAGGTAATGCAATTTTTGGGAGTGCATGGAGATTTTGGTTATGGAGCACTAAATGAGGAGGGGTAATCCATTCTTGATTTTTTGATGGCATATGATTTTAAGATTGCGAATACTTATTTTAAGAAGCGAGAGAAGCATCTAATCATGTACAAGAGTGGAACTACAAGGTCACAAATCGATTTCTTTTTAGTAAAGAGCTCAAATAGAAGAATATTTAAGGATTACAAAGTGATTCTGGGGGAGAATCTTACTACACAACATAGGGTCTTGGTCCTCGATGCCCTTTTTAAAACTCGTAAAAAGAAGAGATAACAAGTTATCAATCCAAGGATTAAGTGGTGGCAGCTCAAGGATGAGAAACAAATAACTTTTAAAAGAATATTATTGAAGGAAGGCAATTGAGAAATATAAGGAAGTGCTAACCATATTTAGGATGCGATAGCTAAGAGGGTTAGAATGGTTGCTAAGACAATTTTAGGTGAATTAAAAGGTTTTGAACCAAGAGAAAAAGAACCTTGGTAGTGGAATGAAAGTGTGTAGGAAAGGGTCAAAATAAAAGGGAATGTTTTAAGGCCTTGCATGTGTGTGATAATGCTGAAAATTGGGAAAGGTATCGAATGGCTAGGAAGAAGACTAAAAAGGCAGTAAGCGAGGCACAATCTAAGGCTTCTGGAGAGTTTTATTGAGATCTAGGAACAAAGAATGGAGAATGAAAGATTTACAAGCTTACCAAAAATAGATAAAAAAAATCAAGATACTTAGATCAAGTAAGGTGCATTAAGGATAAAGAAGGACAAGTTCTACTAACAGATGAAGATATTAAAGAAAGATAGGAGAAGTACTTTTATAAGCTTTTCAATGATGAACAAGGATTGACTAGGGATATGGAAGGGTTAGAAACCTATGAGGACGAACAAAATTTAGCTTATAATCACAAGATTCGAGTCGGGGAGGTAAAAGATGCTCTCAAGAGGATGGATAATGGTAAAGCTATTGGTCCGGATGATATTCCTATTGAAGTTTGGAAATGTTTAGGAAAGCAAGGTATCTTTTAAATCACCAAGTAATTTAATAAGATTTTAAGGTCAAAGAAAATGCCGAATGAGTGGAGGAGGAGTATTTTGGTGCCTATATACAAGAACAAAGAAGATATCCAGAATTGTGCAAATTTTCGAGGGATAAAACTTATGAGCCATAGAATAAGGTTATAGGAAAAAGTGATTGAGCACAAATTAAGAGACGAGACTAAGATTGTAGAGAACCAATTTGGATTTATGCCAAAAAGGTTTACAATAGAGGCTATTTATCTCTTACGAGGGTTGATGGAAAAGTATCGAAGTAAAAAAAGAGACTTACATATGGTTTTCATTGACCTAGAAAAAGCCTATGATTGAGTTTCAAGAGAAGTGTTGTGGAAGGCTTTGGAGAAGAAAAGAGTTCGTGTCGCATATATTTAGGCTATACAGGACATGTACGATTGAGTAACTACAAGTGTAAGGACTCATGGAGAAGAGACAAAGGACTATAAGGAGAGGTTTACATCAAGGTTCAACCTTGAGTCCTTACTTGTTTAATCTAGTCTTAGATGTTATTACTAGGGATATACTGGAGACTATCCCTAAATATATGCTATTTACAGGTGACATAGTCTTAATTGAATAATCGCGGGAAAAGGTTAACTATAAATTGGACCTTTGCAGACAAGCTTTGGAATCAAAGAGTTTTCGCTTGAGTAGGAGTAAGATGGAGTATATGGATTGCAAATTTAATAAGAGATAATATAGAAATGAGTTGGAGATAAGAATTGGAGAGCATATTATATCGCAAATATCTAAATTTAAGTACTTGGGATCTTTTTTGCAAAGCGATGGGGAAATTGACAGAGATATCACACACAGGATACAAGCTGGATGGTTAAAATGGAGAAAGGCATCTGGAGTGATTTATGACCGTAAAGTACCTACTAAGCTTAAAGAAGAGTTTTATTGGACTGTTATACGACTAGCTATGCTCTATGGTAGTGAATGTTAGGTTTTAAAAGGACAAGAAGAGCAAAAAATGAGGGTAGTAGAAATGAGAATATTAAGATGGATGTTTAGTTATACAAGAAAGGACAAGATACAAAATGACTACATATGAAGGCATATTGGTGTGGCACCTATTGAGGAGAAGATGACAGAAAATCAGTTAAGGTGATTTGGTCATGTGCAAAGAAGGCCATTGGAGGTACTAGTGAGAAGAGTTGATCAAACGATCCTTAGCCCTATGAAAAAGTGTAGAGAGAGGCCAAAAAGGACATTAGAAGAAGTTATAAAAAGGGATCTTTTGATGAATAATATTACTGAAAATTTAGTTTCTGATTGAGCTCAATGGTGTCGTGTGATCCATATAGCCGACCTCACTTAATAGGATAAGGCTTTGTTGTTGTTAGTTAGTTAGTTAGTTAGTTATATTAAAAAAGACATAGTTTTATAGTTTTTTAATGTAGGATAATAAGTGTCCAAATATGAGAAATATAGTTTAATATGTTTATTTTTATAATAAGAGGACATCATAACATGAAGACATTGGTTCTAATACAGAAACAAACTTGATTTATGTTTTTTTTACAATACATTTAAATATTGCATTCTTAACAAAATGTTTTATATTTTATACACTTTTACACAGAACAAATATACTAAAAAAATACTTCAATTCACTAATTTTTTATATATTTTAAAGAGAAAGTAAGTAACATTTTTAACTTATTATATATTGAAATAATTATCTATTAAAAAACAAATCAACACCTAGAAAGTTGCAAATGTAAATAAAGAAATTTATGAGAAAACAAACAATGATGAATTTTGAAATTGTAATTTTGTTTATTTCTATGAACTTCTTTAGATCATTAAATTGATAAAATGCAACAAACAACTAAATTTTCATTACAATTAGATCATTACAAAGTCAATAAATACATTTATACAATAAACAACTAATTCTCTATACTTATGGGCTTTTAAGTTAGATGGGACTCAAATTATCATGCTTTCTTCTTATTTAGTAGTGCTAAGATAGGAGCATTCTTCCACTCACTACTATAGAATTATAATTCTATGTAAGTTAAAGGAAAATTTGATGTCTACAAAAACAATGCAAACATTTTTGAAATTATTAGGATAAATATGACAACAATTGCTAACAAAACTAATGTTTACAATTACACAGTGGCATTTTTTAAATTTACATAGAAACCTAAAATGGTAGTTGAATCAAACCCTAATATCTTTTTGTTCTGGTCAACATGTTTGAAAATAGAAGTGATATTATGACATTGGTTCTATGTATAATTCACATTTAAAGTGAATATGAAATGTTATGTTTGAAAGGGCAAAATTTCTTATCAAAATAAAATATTGATTATTTAAGAAACAATCATCCAAAAAGTAATTTAAAGGTCATTTGGGAAGATAAAAAACATATGCACATTAGCTTTGTTATTAATTAACATTTAAAGACATTTCAAAAGTCTTGTTGAAGAATGCAACCACCACTTATTTAATAAATAGACATGCCTAAAATGTTGGTTTTTAGTTGATAATTGATGTTTGCAATTTTATTCATTATTGCATATGTATTTCACATTTACTCTTCATTTGAAAACATCTTGGTGATATCTTAGCCCTTATTATTTAGCTTTAGAGTATTTGAGGATGGGGAAAACAACTCCTTTACCTTTTCTTTTCTAATGCATTATGTTTAAGAATCCAATTTGCTCTATTTTTACACATTGATAAATATGTAAATGTGTCAGATGAGATGTAAAGGAGTTTTTTTCCTCCTCTTTAAATATTGTAACATTTTTTATGAAGGTAAATGTGTAGCCTAAATTCATGATTTACCAATATCTAAATGTATCTAAATGTAATGGATGTCAAAAGTAATTTTTAGATGATAGTTATGAGAATTAGTATCAAGATTGGCAATAAGAGTGAAAGACAAAAGTATTCTTTTTTTGTGTAATATAATTATAAATTTTCATTTATTAATGTAATAATATATAGAATGAATAAAATTGCAAATTAAAATTTCATATATTGATGCATTCTCTCTCAAATTTTTGTATGTTCACATTCAATGTGTTAATGCATATATTGTTGAAATAAAAATATGCAAAATAAACATATAACTTATCACAAAATTAATTTTTCCTTTAAATTCATAAAAATTAATGTTTTAAAATATAATAAACCTATCATTTTGTTTATGTGTATTATTAAATTTCGCACACATAATATCCACTTCTTAGGCAGTTTGTAGAATGATTGGTTTATTTCTTATTAGTGAATTTAATTTTCAAAAACTTAATGTGGTATTTATGTTGCATTAAAATATATCTACAAAAAGATGTTTGTTGTATACAAATAATTGATGCTTAAAATTATATAATGACAATTTCTTAATTATGATCTACTTTATATTATATTTAATTATAATGACACCACTTTAATATAGATGATGGTTATTTTGACTAAACTAACATCGAATAGTTGTTGTTGTTTAAATGATATTTGTTTTCACATAATTTATTATTATAAGTTGATATGAAAAATGCTATATATATATATATATATATATATATATATATATATATAAGCACTAATGAAGGTGCAATATTTAAAACTAATTCACTCTAATTCCATTTGTAGGCTTACGATTCCTCTAACATAAAGCTTTGTCTTGCAAACTTTAGTAGAATCATAAAGCATATGTTAATCTTTTGCTCTTTTATATAAAGAAGGTACACCTACCAAATATTGTTAGGTTTTCTTTCTCTATATGTCTTAACATTTTTGATGTAGAAGTGTGAGTTTGCTATCACATATAGAAGATTCCTTCTATAAGTGTATAGTAATATTTTAGATTTGGGTATGTATAACTTAGAAAATGTTTTGTTAGGTTTATTGGAGAATATGTGCAAATTCATTTGATATAAGGTTTAGTTAATCTTCTTGTGTGTATAATTCTTACTAGATTGGTTAATGATAGATTGAAAATGCATGTGTGTTAATTGGCACAACATTGAATATGAAAATAAGGTTGATGAATTCATCAAATTTGCAATTACTTATATAAGGAAAAAATTTAGTGATGGCTTCATATTTTGTCCTTTTTTTTCTAAATTTTTAATGTGAAAAGGATGACGATTGTTCAAGTACAATATCTTCTATTTCAACATGATATTGACACTTAATATATGTGATATATATGGCATGGTAAAGATGATGGTTTCAATTATCCTTTAGATGATAAGATGTATGATATTGCAGATAATTTTATTAATTCACCATAAGTTTTTTATAGCTTATTAAATAATACAAAGAAACTATTGTATTCGAGTTACACTAAATACACATAATTATCTACCATGTTGAAATTGTTTTAACTTGAAAGTAGGAAATAGGTGGAGTGTTAAAAGCTTTATGGAATTACTACAATTGTTGAAAAACATGTTTCCTGAAGGTAATGTAATATTGCCTCATGCTTATGAGGCAAAGAAAATGATATGATTGATAGGTATGGGGTATAAGAAGACACATGCTTTTCTTAATGACTGCATATTATATCAAAAAGAATATAAGTGTCTAAAATGCAGAGTATCCCATTACAAATTAAAAAAGTATGATGATAGCATCAAAGAAAGGGTTCTAACTAATGCATTATGATATCTTGCCATAACATCAATGTTTAAATGTATGCTTGCTAATGTACAAGATGCTAAGAACTTGACATAGCATGCAACATAGATGATTATTGATAATAAACCTTATCATCCAGTGGATTCTTTTCAATGGAGAATGACTAACTCATTGTTTTCCAAATTTAGTACTAAAGCAAGAAAGCTCAAACTTGCATTATGTGCTAATGAAACAAACCTTCATGGTAACATGAATAGTAAACATTGCATATAGCTTATAATATTAGTGATTTACAACCTTCTTCCTTCTTTATGGATGAAGTGGAAGTATATAGTGTTAACATTGTTAATGTTAAGGCTTGAGCAATCAAAAAATGATATAGATGTCTTCTTATCATTGCTCATTAAAGACTTGTAACTTATATGGGATAAATATGTATTAATGTTTAATGCATATGAGCAAAAGTCCTTAAGGCTATATGTAATATTTTTTGGTATAATTAATGACTACCTAACTTATGAAAACTTGTTAAGGTATAGCATTAAAGGGCATTGAGCATGCCTTTTTTGCAAAGATGGCATGTGCTATTATTAATTTAAGCATTAGAAGAAAAAATGTACATCAACAACAATAGATTTTTGCCTCATTCTCATAACTATCATAGACTAAGAAAGGGTTTCAATGGTTTACTTGAGGAAGTAATGGCTTTAAGGCTTTTATCTAGGGATAATGTTAATGAAAGGGTGAAAAATATCAGTATCATATTTAGCAAACCCAATGCTTCAATAGTTAATGACATTTTATGGAAGAAAAGTTCATATTCTTTAATCTCCCTTATTGGAAGAACTTGAATGTTAGGCATAACATGCATGTGGAGAAAATATATATGTGATAGTTTAGTTAGAATGCTCTTAAATAAGCTGGGCAAGACAAAGGATGGAATTAAAGCTTGGTTAGATCTGTAAGGTGGCTATATAAGAGGAACTAGTTTAAAAAAAGGGAGCCAATGTACTTACTTTCCTTTGATTTATCATACTTTTTCCAAGAAGGAAAAAATAAGTTTTTGCTAATTTCTAAATAGGGTTAAAGTACCTCAAGGCTATTCTTCTAACATTAAAGTTCTTGTATCAATAAAGGACCTAAAATTAATTAGCTTGAATTCTCATGATTGTCATACTTTGATATAATAACTTCTATCGATTTCTATCCAAGGAATATTACCTAAACATGTGAGATAAGCTATTATGATGCTTTATTTCTTCTTCAACGCAACATGTGCCAAGATTGTTGACCTAAAGGATTTGAATGACTTGTAACAGGATGTTATCATCACATTGCTTCAACTTAAGATGTATTTTCTATCTTCATTTTTTGACATCATGGTGCATTTAGTTTTGCACTTAATAAGGGAAGTAAAACTATATGATCTAGTTTACTTGAGGTGAATGTACCCAATGGAACATTGCATGGAGATCTTAAAAAGATATGTGCATAATTGAAATAAGCTCAAAAGAATTATGTTTGATAGGTACATTACTAACAAGGTTGTTAAGTTTTGTACTTCATACTTGTCAACTACAAATGCTATTAACCTTGCCAAGCCTCACCATAAGGGAAAATTTTCAAGAAAAGACACATTAGAGAACTAGGTGGAAAGCATAAATTATGAAATGTGAGAAAAACAAGCACACCTCCACATATTATAAAATAGTGTAGAGGTTGAGCTTTACATGAATGAGCATATTGCTCTTAATAAAGATTCCATCATGGCAAGAATGAAAAGAAGATATAAGCTAAACATATTTGCTCATTTATTAAATGGCTTTGCAACTCGGTGAGTAAAATGATAAAGGAAATAGTAGGTGTTATTTTTAAGACTATATGATGATTAGCTAACATGTCTCATATGGATGTCATATCTTATCAAGGATATGATATCAACAGACATTCATTTTACAATGAAAGACAAGATCACATGAACACCATGCAAAATAGTGAGGTCTAGTAGCTCAAAAAATGTATGTATCAAATTCTAAAGACAAAATCCCATCTATACTATGATATTATATTATGGTGTCATTGAAGATATATGAGAACATAACTACATCCAATTTAAGAATCCTATCTTTCAATGTAAGTAGGTGGAGGTTAGAATAGAATCCTAGTGGATAAGTTAGGATTCACATTTATGGATCTTAATAAAAAAAGTCATAAGGAGAAGCTGTTCATGATGACATCTTAAGTAAAACAAGTTTTCTATATGTCAGACTTAATTGATGACAATGGTTTGTAGTTTTTTAAAGGAAGAGATAAATTATTTGTTAGTATATATGCCCTAAAACTAATCATATGGATGATTGTAAATTTAAATCATGTTATTTTAAAGCAATTCTAATTATCATATTTATACATATATTTTTTATGTAATATATTTAATTATAATAATAACCCTAGAATAATTATTTTCTTAAATGTCCTTAATCATATATCATTATGGATTATGTTGTATTGATATGTTAAGACTAGCATGTATAGTAACTTATATGAGATATTAACTTTATACATGAGTGTAAGTTAGAGAACTTGTGTATTAGACTGACCTACCCTAAGAATACACATGAATCATTATATGAGTGTTATGAGTGATTCTTAGTGATTAATATTAATATGGTCCTTTGACTTGAGATCGCTAAGATTCTCTACATATGAGTTTCATATTTTGATACTATTTTATATCACTCGTGGTTCAGTAAATGTAAGTGTAGTTATTGGATGTGTCACATATCATGCGAAGGAATTTGTGTGATCAAAATAGAATTTATCCCTTCTATATAATAAGAGTGACATCTATGGGCCCCTTGATTAAGTAAGACTAAGAAAAATGCATGGTTATGCTCAGATGAATTGACATAGGATGTTGATTACATTTGCTTTAATTAACTTACTTAAGAATCAAGAAACCTTTAAACTGAGCTATACAGGAATGATATAATCCATGTCTTGTGCTCAATTTTGATATCTAGTACGAAAGGTTATAAATGATGACCACATATATAGGTTCAGTTAAATCACTAACTTTCTCATTACTTAGGTAACAATGACGTATTGCTAGACACTGCTCATTGTTTATTATTATTAATATAATTTATGATTTGCTAATATAATGAAAGCTTATAAGGTTACACACTTAGAACCTAGTGGATTTAGAATTGATAGATTTAATTGTTTGGGCCTAGTATATAAGAATTTCATGTTATAATTATAAACCCATAATTATACATGGAATAAAGCACAATTAATTAGGATTTTCTATGTACCTATTTAAATAGGTATGTGAGGTGTTAATTAAATTATTATTCACACATCCTAACATAGAAAATCCTAGCAGCCTCTTTGACCATAACCTTAGAAAGGGTGTAGCTAGCACTGCAAGTTAAAGGAAAGGAATTCTAATCAATGGTCATAGGATGTTCACTGGTGATTTGCAAGTTCATGTGGATACCTTAGAGTTTTTGACCAAAAGCAAGTCAAAAAGATGATCAATGATCAAGCCTTTGAATCGTTTGCAAAAGGTAATGATTAAATCCTTATCCTAATCTAATCATTTTGCATAAATCTTTGGCTGGGATCGGTTAACTCTATTGCAATTATTTCGCTTTTGATCCTAACATTGTTAGTAGTAGGAATGAAGAAGATATGACCACTAATGTTAAAGACACACCTCTTTTCTCATCAGAACTACATCTGGTTAATCATAAATGCAATTTTAAGGATTTTTATATAGAGAAGGGATATAGATTGATGATTTTTCTAAATAAGTTTTCTATACTACAAGTTTAAGGTACTAATGTCTTCTTCTTCTTTTTCTTTTTCTTTTTAGTTATGCTTACATACATAATTACTTGATTATTTGCTTATATGGTATAAAAGATATTTAGTTGAAGTAGATCTCATTTGAGAAACATAGATCAACAATGAATTAAACATATTTAAACAAAATGATATCTATAACAAATTAGAAGGTAATTTTTCTTTCACAATCATAAACATTTTCTTTGTAATTATTGCAACACTTAAGTTTTCATTCACTTACATAATTTCTTTGCAATTTTATATGTGTTAAGATCATAAAGAAGGGTTATAGATTGATGATGCTTTCAAATAAATTTCCTATGCCATAATTTGGTTAATGTAGGTCCTATTTGAAATATGCATATTAACAATGAATTAAACATACTCAAATAGAACGATATCCATGACAAATTAGAAGGTAATTTTTTTTTCACCACAATAAATATTTTTTTTGATAATTGTTGCAATACTTAAATTTTTATTTACTTACTTTATTCCTTTGCAATTTGAAAATGCTTTGGATTTATGTCATTTAGTAGTACAAATCATTAAGTATTACCTAATCCTATATTCAAAATGTATGGAATTAATATAAAGGGAAATTTGGCTTCTGTTTATAATGAGTTGCATATGCAAAACTTGAGATTGTGTATTATAATTAATACAAAATGTTCATTGCTTTTTGTTCTATTTAGGTAATGTATTTATTATAAAGTTAGAGTATTGTGGTTTTAAAGGGGTTCTAAATGTATTTCATATTAGAAGTAATATATTAGGAAATATTTTAAGATGTTATACAAAGTAGAGAGGGCATAGGGAATAGGTTTTTTAGTTTTTAATTGACATTAGTTAAGTAAATCACTAAAATGGTGTATAACACATTACATGTCTCATGTAAAAAAAGCTGATGTTAAATTTCAATTTTCAATGATCATTATCAAGCTAAAAATTGATGAGTTTAATTGTAACTTGTTATCGAGTTATGTGACTTACAAAAAAATAATGATAGTTTATTTGTTATGGTAACTAATGTAATATTTGTTATCTATATAGTTTTGTAATTGAGGTTATAAAATATTTACTACAATACTTAATAAAATGATAGTTCAAAACTGACATCTAATTTGTTAAACAACTGACATAAATTAGCAATTTGTAGTAGAACCCTTTGTCGAATATTGAATTAAACAACTAGTTTTGTATATACAACTTAGTCTAGGTAATATATTTGTCTCTATTACTAATGTTAGAGTTTGGAATGAATTCAAATATAACCTTTTCTTTAATCTTAAGAAACCTATTTAGAGCTACTATAGAACTTATCAAAAGACTTGTCTCTCCTCTAGTATGTCAAGTCTTACATATTTGTCTTTTATCAAAGAACACACATTGTAAGATGTGAGATATCAAAGATGAGGTAAGTGCTTTGACTAGCTTACAACATCCTCTAAATAGGCATAATGAGATGGAAAGGAAGCTATCTTTAAATTAAAACTAAACTCTAAAATTGAACAATGGACGCTAAAGCATCACAAAAATATTTCAAATGGATACTACAACACAATTTATAGGCAATACAAGATATTTTACATTAGTTATTAACATATGATTGATGTCTTAAAAATGATTTTTTCACTACCACATTTATTAATATACCTTTTAAACATTGATTATTTTAACAACCAACTACATGTTCACCTTATATTACCATAGTATGTTTTAAATGAGTAGGCCATTAAAATATAAATAAATTTCACAATTTTCAACAACATCGTGGATACAAATATTATCTAGCTTAAGAAAAACTTTACACAATAGTTTTCAAGTAAAATTGACATCTAAAACTTTATAATTTTCAATAAAATCATAAATACAATCACTAATTAGATATTGTCATTCCTTTAGATGTTGATTTCTTATGAACCTAATATTTAAGATACAAATGTCTTTATAGTTTCTAATAATACTATAAATATAAACATTAATTAGCTATTGACATTATTTTAAACATCAATTTAGTTTACAACTAACATTTAATATTTCACATGGTATTCATTTAGAGGACAATCAATTAAAAATAAACATGATATTCACATTCAATATTGGTTTGGTATATGACCATTGTCTTAGGCTTTTCTATGTCAGACTCCCTTATCACCTATTAGAAAATATGGCATTATAATATCAGCTTACTAATGTAGTAAGTTACATTTATTAATAAAAATACTATTGTACCATTATATATGTCAATTTTGACTTAAATTGGTGTTAGAAGGAAAATATGTAGTAGTGTCAACTTATACAACTTTTATTTGTTAGATGAATTTGTGATTTTGATATGATACAAGGAAAAATAATAATCTAGCAAACATAAGTTTATATTTACCATAACTTAAAAAAGTTGATGCATATTAACTAATAATGCAAAATAAAACTATAACAATGTTATATTATTTTTACTAACCATATTACAAATTAACAAATAAATAAATATTAGATAAAGCTAATAAGATAGGGTCAGCCGCCGTAATGATATATAAAATAGTTGGAATTTAAAAAATAAACATTAACAAATTTTTAAATAATTAAATCTACCTGAAATAATCAAATTTAAAATAACTTTTAAATTTAAAATGTAGTGATGATTATATATATTTATCATAAGCATGTAGAAGCTTTTAGAAGGACTAGATAGAGTATATTTGCCAATTAGCTAATTACATTAAGGATAAGTTATTGAATTAGTTGTTAGCTAATAATTCATTATATTAGCTAATTTGACTAGATGATATTATTAACTTTTTATATAAAGTTATTTGACAAAATTAACTATTTCTTATTAAATGTTTATATATAAAATGATCTAAATGTATATGTATATATTTTATAATTTATTTAAGTATTTTTACTTGAATGATATTTTGGATTATAATATATTATTTATTATATTAAATATAAAATATATATATTATTATAATTTATTATACTTATTTGACTTTGCTTTAAAAAATGTACAATTATAATTTTTCTACTTAAGAAATACTTGTAATATTTTGGAAGATATAATAATTATTAAAATTTATTTTGTAAGTATTTTTAAAATTAAATTTAAAATTCACATATTTATCATTAAAGATTAATAAATTATACATTTTAAATGTAGAAATATACTTTTCACAATTAATATCAGTATATTATTTTTTATTTTAATAAGCATTGAATTTATTTAAAAATTAACTGATTTAATTAATTATTAATTAATTCAATTAATTGTTAACTAATAACTGATTATATTAGCTGATTTGATCAGCTAATAACACTGGCTGTTTAAGTGAAAATATTTAAAAAAATTAGTTATTTATATATAAAATAATATATAAGGACGTATATATATTTTATAATTTATTTAGGTATTTTTTGCTTTAATAATATTTTAAATTTATTATATGATTTATACGTAAGAAATATAATAATTTAACTTTAAGACATTTAATAATTTATTTTTAAGTAATTTTTTGAGTCATATTTGTTTAAAAATATGATAAATTTAAAATATAATTAAACATTCATTACATCTCTTAAATTATTATTTTTTTTAAAAATAAATTATTATATTTTATAAATGCTTTACAGAAATTAATAATTACTATTTAATAAATTTATTTAATTTTTTTAGTAAGGATATAAATGAAAATATATATATTATTTAAAAATAATTTCATATTTTTACAAGTCCATTATTAATAATTGAAAATTTTGAATTCACTAATTTTTTCAAATTAACTAATTGAGGGCCAAATAACTAATTGAATAAATTATTTGCTAAATAGTTAAATTAGCTGATTAACTTGATCAAATAGTTAAACACTATTAAATCAAGTAAAAGTTCATCAAAAAGCTCTTTATCAAGCACTCTCATTATTTTTTAATTTGAAAGATATCATTTGACAAAAGATTAATTTTCTTAATAAATTTTCTATTATTTTGTATGAAATGAACAATATATTCTCTTCTTTCTTATACAATTTGATAGAAAAGATATGATTATATTCATGTCAATATTATTATCGTGTAAATATTTTAATATAATTTATTATACTTATTTCATTTTTAATCCAAAATAAATAATTATAATTTATTATATGTATTAAATCTTTTTCTAATAAATAAATATAATTTATTATTTTCTTATTTATCAAGGATGGAAATATAGAAAAAAAATTGTAATTATACAAAAAAGGAGTGTTTAGCCAGTTAATCAGCTGTTTGACAAGTTAATAAATTTACAATTAGCAAATTTAAGTACCTTTATTTGTTTGACAAATTAATCAGCTAATTTGAAAGTTTAGCAAATAACAATTTTAGTCAATTTATTGGCCTTCAAAGAACCATTTTGAAAAAGTTATAAATAGTAACTTCTTGAAATATTTTATTTACATTTAGTGTAAAAAAGATATTTTTGGTTATAATTATAATTTTTTTTTACATTTCCATCCTTGATAAATAAGAAAATACTAAATTACATTTATTTATTTCTTAGAGAAAAATTTAATACATATAAAAATTATAATAAATTATGTTAAAGTATTTACATAAGAATAAAAAATGGCATGAATATAACCATATTTTTTCTATTAAATTGTATAAAAAAGGAAAGAATATGTAGTTCATTTCATATAAAATAATAAAAAATTTATCAATAAAATTAATCTTTTGTCAAACAATATTTTTAGAATTAAAGAATAATACATATTAAGCTAAAAAGAAATAATGGAATGATATTACTTGTGAAAAATATATTTTTATACTTAAAATGTGTAATTTATCAAATTTTTAATGATAAATGTATGAAATTTAAATTTAATATTGAAAATACTTACAAAATAAATTTTAATAGTTGCTATATTTACTAAAATATTACAAGTATTTTTGAACTAGAAAAATAAAATTGTCCATTTTTCAAAGAAAAATAAAAAAAGTATAATAAATTATAATGATATAATTTTTTTTTAAAATTTAATAGAATAAATAATATATTATAATGTTAAACATTATTCAAGTAAAAGAAATACTCAAATAAATCATAAAATATACACATATATTTATATATCATTTTATATATCAATAACTAATAATAAATAATTAATTTTATTAAATATATTTATATAAATAATTAACAATATTAGCTAATTAAATTAGTTAATACAACCAGTTATCTACTAATAATTAATTCAATTAGTTAACTATTAATGTAACAAACTAATTGTCAAATAGAGTCTTAGTATTAAAAATGATATTCTTGCCCATAATTATAAAATTTGTTACATTTCCATTGTTGGTAAATAAGAAATTACTAAATTATATTAGTTTATTTCTCAAATAAAAATTTAATACATATAATAAATTAACTTTTTTTTATTTTGTACATAAAAACTAAATAAGTATAATAAATTGTAGTAAAATATTTACATTAGAATAAAAAAGGACATGAATATTATTATATCTTTTTTATCAATTTGGATTAAAAAAAGAACAAAATATATGTTTCATTTCATCAAAATAATATAAATTTTATTAAATAATTAGTCTTTCATCAAATGATATCTTTTTGAATTAAAGAGTAATATATAAAAGAAATAAAGAAATTATTTTACTTGTGAAAATTTTTTTTATACTTAAAATGTGCAATTTATCAATTTTTTAATAAAAATATATGAATTTTAAATTTAATGTTAAAAATACTTACATAATAGATTTTAATAGTTAATGTATTTATCAAAATATTACAAGTATTTCTTAATTAGAAAATTATAATTGTCCATTTTTTGAAGAAAAAATTAAACAAGTATAATAAATTATAATGTTATAATTTTTAAAAATTTATTATAATAAATAATATATTATAATCTAAAATATTATTCAAGTAAAAAATACTCAAATAAATTATCAAATATATACATCTTCTTATATGTCATTTTACATATAAATAATTAAAATAAATATCTAATTTTCTAAACATATTTATAAATAGCTAATAATATCAATTGGTTAAAATAATTAATATTATCAATTATTAGTTAATATTTAATTTAATTAGTTAACCATTAATGTAATTAACTAATTATAAACATAATTATCTTAAAATCTATTGCTTATGCATTTCAAAAGCAAAATTGTAAGAAATATTCCCAACCAACTATAAGAAGTTTTGAATTGAATTTCAAATCCCTTGCTTACACATTTCAAAAGCAAAAAGTGTAAGAAATATTCCCAACCAAGTACAGGTAGTGTTGAATTGATTTTCAGGTGTTTCATAAACTCCCATAATTAAGTACATTCTTAAACAAGGTTAAGCAGAGGTGATACCCAGAATTAAGTGTGCTTGAATTCATGAAGATATTAAGATGCTGCCAAGTTTTCTCAATATTAAAATTTGATATATTTTCAAAATTAAATCTGGAATAATCTACTAAAACTTTGGGTGTAAAATTTGGTTATAACTTTATTTATCAAGTTTTCCTAGGGAGAAGGAAAGGAAGTAAGATAGATTCTCACTCTAGAAGCCACGGTACCTTTTAACGAGAGTGTACTGAGGAAAGAAAAGAATGAAATAAAGGGGTAAAGGGAGACACTTGAGTGTTTTGCGGAGAAAGAATGAACCCACGTCATCCCACACTAATTTTAATATTTTTTTAATTTTTTTTAGTAAAAGTTTAAAGAATGCATTAATAATAATCTTTATAATTCTAACTCTAAGGTTCATAGTACTCTATTTTTTCCCCTAAACTTCAAATATAGCAAATACTTAGTAATTCAATTGCCATATGGGAAATCAATTCCTAACCATCATATTATTATTATTATTATTATTATTATTATTATCTTGGCATGCGTTTGAAAGTTTTTTAAAATTTATATATGAAATCTTAACATAAAATGGGTAGTTTATAAACAAGATCTTGAAAATTTTCGATAGAAAATATATCATTTTGTATAAATTTATAAAACAAGTATAAACTATTACAATTTTGTTTAGTAAAATTGTCGGAAAAAAACATTAAAAATTTCCAACTTTTTATATAAAGTATGAAGGTATGATAGCCTTTTGTTAGAGTCTTAATACTACGTATTAATATAAATTTTTTCGATTTTGAGTACAATCTTAAACACAATTAAAAGGTATTCTTCAAATATTTTTTAATTTATAATAAATAAAAATATATATTTATTAATCAAACTACAGATAGTATCGTATAGTATAATGTCCTATGAACAATATAGCGTTGAAAAAAATATATCTCAGATTCTACAATTATTAGAAGTTAAAAAAAATTAAATTATCAAAAACATTTAAAATAAGAAAACGAGATCAAGCCATTTTTAGTCTTAATTTAAGAAGAATATGCATGGTTAGATGGCATGGTGGAGCCGGGCATCTATATAACTTTTCTTCTGGCAGAACACAGACGCGCACACATACCCTTTCTCTCCAAATCGAGTTCTCTTTCAATTTCTCTACTCTCTGCTTATTTCTTGGCAAGTGGAACGTAGCATGGCCTCAAATTCTGTTGTGAAGGAGTTCCTGAACAGGAAAAACTATCCAGAATGGAGTGCTTGTATGAAAAGCTATTTACTCAGTCAAGATCTTTGGGATATTGTTGAACAAGATTGCACAAAGCCAAATGTAGTTTGGAAAAGGAAGAACGGTGCGGCATTTCATGCAATTCTAATGTCATGTGGAACAGATGCAGTTGGCCTCATTTTGGATTGTGCCTCAGTGGAAGACTCAGCCAGAGATGCTTGGGACACGCTGGCCAGCACCTATAATTCAGGTCTGTGTTTGCAGAAGTCACGTATTTTGCATCTCTTGTGTCAATCTTGCATTTTGATAGTCACATTCTTCATATATATATATATATATATATATATATATATATTGGGGAAACTTCCAATATTCATATGCATATATTTTTTTTCTTTTTTGTTATTAAGGAGGCATAAAGTTTTCATCCTAACTTCATATTTTCAAAGTCTCCCATCACTAGTTCCTTAGTAATAGCTTTGTAAGCCATTGGGTGGTAAATTAACCGTAAGAGAATTGAATGGTATGTTAGAAGTTATAGTTCAAACCTCCTCAACAAAAATGAGTTAAAAAAAATGCCTTTTCAAATAAATACTATTAACAATATGTGTTATATATTGCGATAGAGGGTGTTGGCAATTATTCTCATCTATTTACATGAGAAATATGTATATACTTCAGTCATAATATATGTGTCTTTATTTTCACATGATAGAGAAAAAAAAAGGTAATTGTTAATTTGTTATCTATACGTTAATTTTGTCACCCTCCACATACAATATTAAAACTTATATTTTACACTTCTAACGGCAGTAAAAATAGTAACTCCTTTCTTCTTCTTCTTTTTTATTTTGCGTAAGGGCAAGGACATGTAGTAAGTCAGAGTATATTCGTATTTTTCCCCTCTTTGTAGTCGTATTTGATATCAAGTTTCTAAACTATCCTGAAGTAATCCCTTCTTATTCTGTTTTTTTTTTTTAAGTCACACTTCTGGTAGACTTAAATTTTTATTCACAATGTTAATTTTATTACATACTTTCAATTTTTTTCCTTAATCTTTTACTCATTTTAAGCGAGTTGATGGTTTAAATAATGTTGTCGGCAATACACACATAGGTTCTTCGCATTTTATACAAATGTTATCATTTATAACTCACACATTCTCGTAAACGCACCTGCTCTCTGTTTGTTTCGTTCCTTGGTTGTTTTACTATGGCAGGGGGCGAGGTTGTCAGGGTGTCGCTGCACAACGAAAACTACAGAAAATGGCGCATTTGTATGAAAAGCTATCTATTGGCTCAAGGTCTTTGGGATGTTGTAAAGCCATCTGAGTCGGAAAGTGACAAAAGTTCAGAAATTAATGTTTGGAAAGAGAAGAATGCTAAGGCATTTGATACAATTCTGACGTCATGTGGAAGGGAGGCCAAGAATCTTATTTTGGGATTTTCGTCGGTGGAGAACTCAGCCAGAGATGCTTGGAACACGTTGAGCAGCGCCTACAACTCAGGTCTGTGTTTTCAGGTTTTGTGTGTAAGGGAATTCAGCTAGAGGAAATTTTGTATGGATTATAATACTTATCCTTAATCATATTAACAATAATTATCAAAATGTACTATTTAATTTCAATATCTCCCAAATTAAAATTTTAAATTTTTAATACACATGAATCTTGTTAAATTCACTGATGAACAATAAAATTAACTACTATCCTCAATTTATTTTGTATAACTTAGGACAAATTTTATGGTAAGAGTATAAAAGAATTCCTCACAAACTATTTTTTTAATTATCAGTGTATTTGTCAATCTTGCATTGCAGTTTTTTTTTTTTTTTTTGCGAAGATTTTACTCGCATCTTTGGGGAAAGTAACACTGTTATTTAGCCGTTCAGTTCCAGAACGAAAGCCGAACAAATAAAGTAATTAATAAAAAGATTTAATGATAACTATAATCCTGAATCACCGTGCATGTCATTAAGAATTTTAATTAAAAAAAAACGAAGATATATGTAGTATTATATTTCAAAGTGTACACCTAAATTCAAAGAAAAATTAAAATTATAATTTAGTTATATATTTGTGGTATTATATTTCAATTTAATGGAAAAAGGCAATCGTCATATATATATAAATATATATATGTAATTATACCATTTTAATTTAAAAGCATTGAAATTTGCAACTACCTTGTTATTATTTACTCCCTCCAGTCCTTATTAATTATGATATCTAACCGTTTTTCATGAAAATCAAAGTAGTTTAATAGGTATATTTTTGTCGAATTGAGAATTCCTATTAAATTCAAAATCAAAATTTATTCCATTTTTATGTATAAAGCCTAAGATGGTTGATAATAGAAAGAAAAATATGATGGAATAAATTTAATGAGATATTCTTAAATGAATGTATTGAATAATGAAGTATTTATTAGTGAAAATGAATAGTAAAATTGGAAAAATATTTAATATCTCACTGAATTCCTAAAATAATAAATAAAAAAAGATAAAAAAATTTCTTTTAAATGTGACAAATATAACAGATAATAAAAGACAAATGAAATGCTTGTGATAAAGACACGTATTATACATAGGCTTGATTAAGTTTTTCTGCTCCTCATCAAAACTATCATCGAGCTTCAAGTAAGTAATTCCCTTCTTTTTTTCCATTTTTTTAAGTCAAACCTCCTTTGAACTTAGATATCTATTCTCAACGTTAGGTCTACTACATACTTTCATTTTTCTTTTTTTGCTCATTATAAATGAATTGATGATCTAAACAATGTTAATTACTTTCAATGCACGCCCATACGTGTTCTTCACATTTTATATACATAAGGCCGTTTATAAATCTCAAAAAATGCGCACATATACGCACGCCCATAAAAACCTACTTGCTCCCCAAGTTTCTTCTTCTATCAATTTTATTACTTGTCAGCAAGTGAAACATAAAATGGCTGGAAAATATTTGGCAGGAGCTGCGATTGTCAAGGTGCCTCTAAACAAGGAAAACTACAAAGAATGGAGTGTTAGTTTGAAAAAATATCTAGTGGGTAGGGGTCTATGGGGTGTTGTTGAAATTGGAAGCACAAGGCCATCTGAATCAGAATGTGATGTTAATTGGAAAAGGAAGAATGATTTGGCTTTTCATACAATTCGGATAACATGTGGAAATGAGGCAGCTCATCTTATTTCGAATCTTTCCTCAGCCAAAGCTGCCTGGGATAAGTTGGCTGACAAGTACAAATCACCTTCACATATATCTCCTCGAAACCCAGGTAATCAATCTCTTACAATGTAAATTTTATCGCTTGAAGTTGGTAGAAGGTAAACTTTTACAGGGCATTTCGTAATCAAAATACTTATCTCATCCCATATTAATTTATTTGTAATTTTATTAATTTTAATATCAATTTATTTTTAATTATTCAACAACGTTTAATAATATTATTTTGAAATATTTTAGTAAAAATTATTCAACTAATCATAATTAATTCTTTCTCATTTGGTGTGTAAAACAACAAATAAAGAGACAGGTAACTACGATCCACAGTATCGGCCATTATATAAGGCTATTCAAATTGGGGATTGGGAGACAACAAAGAAATTCGTTCATGATCATCCAGAGGCGTTGACTGCAAAAATTTCATCCGACGGTAGGACACCTCTTCATGCTGCAGCAGCATTCGTGCATCTGCATATAGTTGAGGGCCTGGTAGAATTAATGGCAGAGGAGGATCTGGAACTGAAAGATGCAAATCATATGACTCCTCTTATTCAGACTTGCTTCGTTGAAATAACCAAGATGGCAGAATGCATGGTGAATAAGAACAAGAAAATACTCACTATCGCAGCTCCGGGTTACTTCTTACCGGTGACTCTCGCTGTTATGGGGACAAATAAGGAAATGGCTAGATACCTTTACTCTGTCACCCCGATTGACGTATTGTTACCTGAACATGAAAAAGGCTACTGCGGGGCTGTACTTCTTATACATTGCATTACTGTCAAAAACATAGGTAAGAGATGACGATAAATACATAATTAAATATTCATATATTAAATAATTTGTATTTAAGATATATTTTTATTTTGATGTTTTTGCATTGTAGATATGGCTCTGGATTTACTAAGGCGTTGCCCACAGTTAGCAATAACGCCAGATAACGATGGGGACACCTTTCTGAAAGAATTAGCTATGCAGCATTCAATATTTCCAAGTGGATGTCAGCTCAAGTTTTTCCAAAAATGGATCTATAATTGTAAGTCCTTAAACTTTCTTTCGATTGCTATTTTAGATAGCAATATATTATTATTTTTTGAAATAAGAAGGCCAAATCCAAAAGGTAAAGCCGATCCAATCAGTTTATTAATTTCGTGGAGGCATGTACATTAGACCTCCGGTCATCTCCAGCTCAGGTCAGAGAGCAATAATTCGTGCACTTAGAGTCAGAGACTTATTTCAAGTACATTGTAATTCCGTAAAAAGAAATTCTTTAATATTCCAATTATATCATATATCCTAAATCATGGTTAATAAATGCAGTTCTCAACATCATTCATTTATTAGTTTTGTGGGATTTATACAAATTAAAATTTTGATTTTTTTAATTTTCAGATTTGTATAAATTGATATCTGTACATCATTTATTAATTATGACTAAGGATATGTGACATAATTGAAATATACAAAAAATTCCTCTTCCTTAAATGCTACCCCACAACTAGATGTTTATATGTATACAACATTGCTAATCTCCACATCCATATATAAAAATTTGCAATCTCCAATTTTTCATTTAAAAAAAATAATTTAATAATAATAATACAATAAAGAACATTTAAGTAATTTTAATAAAAAATAATAATTTTAAATATTGAAGGCTTCATTTGATTTAGTAAAAATCATCTTTCATAGGGATATAGTTACAAAATGTCAAAATGGCAAAAAAAAATGATTTATATGCTCATTATTAGATATAAAGAATTAGATGAAAAATAACTTCTTTTTTCTTTTAAAGAGGAAGTTATTTTTTTCCACTATTATAATTTTAGATATAATTTTTTTATCACAAGGTATATATATATATATATATATATATATATATATATATATATATATATATATATATATATATATATATATATATATATATGATATTTTTCACATATATACAATGAAATTAGATTTCCAAAAGGAAAATATCCTTTAAAAAACAAAAAAAATTAAATTAACTCTACTCTTTCTCTTTCATTTTTCACAATTAATGCATTCATTAAATTAATACATTAATAATGGTGATAAATTAATTATAATATCCTTCATTATTTTATTATTAAACTAATAATATAGATTATTTGTTCAAATAAAAAAAATGTAGGTTACTAACCTCCACATACAGGTATAGAGTATGGTAATACTCAAGCACATGTGAATATATAATCATGAATTTTATAGAATTAGGGTTAGTACATTGTAAATGCCTCACTATTTATGGACAGTGCTCCTCACACGATAAATGAGATTCACAAGTGCTTCACTCTTTAATTTACTGTGTAATATAGAAGCGCTTCATTGTCCATAGAGATGCCAGACCGTGACAACACAAAATTTGATCTTTTTTCTCCTACCTTCCTCCTTTCATTAAATTGAATAGGAAACTTTCATGATGAATTTCTAATGGTAATTAATTATGTTGTTAGGTTTTAATAATTGATATCTACATTGGAAATGTAATCCTAAAATAAATATGTTGGCAGAAATTCATGAGTTTCATTCATTTCCCAAACTAAAAATTAATATAGCTAGCATTTTTGTCAAAAGGGATTAGCATAGAATCAACTATTTTGGTTAAAGAATTCCGCATAGACGTCCAAGGCCCAAATGCAAGGACAAGTGATGGCAAGATCAGTCTAATACGTGGTAAGCTGTTTTGTGTTTCAGTATTTTTAATTTTTGTTAAAGTCTCCTATAATTTTGCGCTTCCTTTTATGCTTTCTATTTAAACATCTTGAGTAAAAAGAACCGAAAGTGCTGTGAAGAAATGAAAATGTATTATTTATATAGACTCCACGTCATTTATTGCTACCTTGAAAAAGTTCTTTTTATTTTTTTCACAGGATTCTGGATTTTAATATAGATTGCTGAAATTATATGCTAATTAATTAGCTGGTAGTAAACAAATAAAAAAAATATGATTATCATATTTTTATTGAGATAAATCTCCCTTTTAAAAGATTTTAAAAAGTAAAAAAAATATTTTTATTTATTTAGTGGAGGCTAATAAGAGGCAAATACACAATCGGAGGAACTTCTACAAATGGAATACCAATTTGGTCAACCAAAAAGGGATATCTTTAACAACGTTATCAATAGCGTTTAGTAAATTCTATATAATAGAAGAACAACTTTTTTTAATTAATCACTGAAAAAAAATCATTTAATTATTGTACACCCCTAACTAAAAATGCTAACAACTTTTTTCACATACTGGGTTAAATCCCAATGCACACGGATAAAGGATTAATAAATAATCAAAATTTCAATAAAAAAAGTAATGAACATTGGTCAGCTTCATCCTTTACTGTAATAAAAACGAGCGTAAATTGACCACCAAATTGGTATAAGAAATTACTAATTTCTATATTAAATATGCACATTAAAAAACATACATTACTTTAAATTTCTGAAAAAAAATATAATTAATTGATATAGAACAAACTTTCAAATAAAATCTTATGTAACTTCCATATTTTAAGGACCAATTTGATAGTTTACTTTAATAATTACAAAGGGATGCGTGATTTTATGTGAGGAACTATGAAGGTTTAAAAGAAAAAAGAAAAAGCTTTGAATTTAAATTTGGTCTATCATTTTATAGTGAATAAGAAGGTAAGAAGGCATCAAGTGAAAAACTTAAAAGATATTAAAAAATTAATAATAATAAAAAAGGTTTAATATTTTATAAATAATGTGACGTGATATTATATAAGTAGACAAATAACAGTGTGAAATTCATTTATGCTAATAGTGAATCAACTTTAATTGTGAAATTCATTTATACTAACAATAAATCATCTTTAAATCTAAAAGTTATAGATAAATTCTTGATTAAGTGTAAAATTTATCTATACCGGCCATAAATCAACTTTGTATCATCTAATTAACTGATGAAGAAAGTCCTGTATCTCATATTTACAAAACTCCCTGCGTCTAAGTTAAACTAAGAGTGAAGACCTGCGGACTTAATTTTAATAGTCAAGAGAACACTGCATGTATTTCAACAACTTGTTTTTGTTTGTCCCAATATCACGAAGTGTAACAAATAAAAATGGAATTAATTAAATATTGAGTTATTAATAGCACAAAGCATAAATTTAAATAACTTACACCAAATCATTAATCTTGTCAAAATTGAAAGGTTGAGATTAGCTCATTTGTAGACAACTTAATTATTGCCTACACAATAAAAAATGTATTAAAGGAAAATTTTCAAATTATTAATACACAAGGTTCATTATAGTAAAAAAAATAGTATTGAATTAGAATAAGAAAATTTCTTTTTTTTTTTTACTGTTATGCTTGGTCATTTTATTATTTCTTTTACGATTGTCAGTGGTAATATCTATTTAAGATGAACTCTTTCGATTATAAGGCATGGTTTCTATTTATTTATAATTTTTCATTACTTATACATACAATTATTAACTACTTTTGAAAGTGAAAGTAAGTTGTTTTGATAAAATAAATAATTTATTAATAATATAAAATAAATATGTTACATTACATGAATATTGTAATCTAAATTTAATATAAAAATAAATATGTTACATTACATGAATATTGTAAAAATATTGTCACAACCATTCACTCATGTTAATACTATATTTGTTTATAGTACTTTTCTATAATTATCTAACATTTTGTAATGAAAGATCATATTTTATATTTGCCACGTTCTTTTACTATAATTTGATTTTGTTTTTGTATCTAATTTAGTTTGAATATATTAGTACAACTATTTTTTATTTATTCTAATAATGTATAATAAATATTTAATTTTTTATAACAGTACATTTCTAAAGTATTTTTTTTACACTACTCTATAGTTTTATTTTTCAAATTGAGAAGATGTTAATAAATATACCTAATAATCATAAAAGAGTTTATTTTAAAAGAGAACAATATGTAATAATAGTAAAAGATATCTATTTAATTTAATATTGTTTTTACTATAAAATGGAGTTGTAGTATGTTAATGATTTCAAAATTTATATTTCATGTATTAATTAAAGGGGAGAGTTGATTACTTGCAATATAAAAATTATTTAAAATAAATTAATTTTAAAATTTAAATTTTAATGAAATTAATAATCGAGATTTGATCACCTTTTAGAAAAATGTATTAGAAAAACTGTTACCTTATTCGTGTAGCACATTTATTGCCAATAGAGATTTTTCTTTCAATATTTTGAATGTGAATTTATAATCGAAGTTGTGTGTATTAAATAACTTATAATTAATTCCTTTACACAAACACGAACATTAAACATTATCTATTTTTCTATCAAAGTCAAGGATTATGTTAAATTATGTAGTAATTAAAAATGACTTTTTTTTATAATTCATAGTCTTATCCAATTTTCTATTAATTTCATCTTTAAATTACACTAATTAACTAGAAAACAATAGAATTCTTTTTCTAAATTTCGAGTAGATGATATTGATGTTAACAACAATAACTTTTACTATTAGAATTAACTTCTGATTTTGTAATTATTTTTTTAACCATTCGTAACACTACTATTTTACATTGTATAAGATATATTTCTAAGTATACTTGTAATTGAAAAATATGAGATAGGATGTGCAAGATGCATATCAAGTGATTACATTACTCCTACACGAGGGCGAGAGAGGAAAATGATC